>OVBJ01001269.1:0-30835 GCA_900406535.1 Noccaea bulbosa
ATGTTTTCGGAAATCTGCCGGAGATTAACCAAATAAGTAAAGAAAGTCTGTTACCGTAATTTAAGTCTGGCAGACATAAATAAATCTGTTGCATCAATAGCAATAAATCTGACAAATAAGTCTGGCATTGTAAACAAAACTGTCGCAAAAAATAAATCTGTTATTTCGTTATAAGTAAATATGTCATATAAATGAAAAATCTGCCATCAAATTAGTAATTTTAAAATGATTTGTGTCAATCTAGTAATAAACATACAAATTTCTGCTATTTTAGTAATTTTAGTTATTTTAGTTCTTTTTATATTATTTTAAGAGCGGAGGCGTGTTTTGACAAAAAACCATTTCCATGGCCTTCAAATTACATTTAAAATTTGGGACCCCAAAAATTGTTGAAGTTATCTTATTTTAAGACCGAATCATATGACATATATATCGTGCACATATTTACACGGTTTGTGATTCTTTGATGTATATGTTAAGATCTCTTGGGTTTTTGGGTCTTGCAACTTGAACAAAATCTTCGTTTAAGCTAGGAAACACAAGACGGAGAAATTACCTAGACCTAGATTGTTTTGTGATATTTGAACCAAAACCTAAATTCAAGCTCAAATAACCTAATACGATATCAGTGAACTATATATTACAAAAATCCATTGTATGATTAAGTGGTCGCCGTGTCCACTTCCAATCTTGAAGTAGGAAACAAGAAGCTATGAAAACAAGGAAATAAAACGATTAAAAACAAAAGGAGAAGAAGAAGAAGCATTGCCGCTTTATTGAGAGAGTAGTGACGTCTCATAAACTAAATTACGTTGTTATATTACTTTATGAGAGAGCAAGTAAACATATCAGTATATTTAATGTGGTTATTTGTGGGCATGATGGATCAAACGGAGAATCACAAAAAAAAAAAAAAAAAATTAAGTTATATATGAGCAAGATCGTGTAATCTATTTTATATGAACTTCTTAAGAACCTACTTTATTTTTTATTCTATATCATCACGAGTAGATATGATGTAGATGTGAAAGGCTTCGTGTTTTCAGTTATTCATTCTCAAATGATAATAGACTCTTTTGAACATACCTAAAATTTTATTAGGTTTATATATCCGTTAATTCAGATGTGCGAAAGTTTGAACTATATCATTTTGGACCAACCTTAATCATCGAGTGACATAAAGAGAAACGAAAATGAAAACAAAAAAAAAAAATTCATAAGCAAACTTCTTTTTTGGTACAATCTTATTTTCTAAAAAAATAGAACATTTCATCAGTAAAACCAAAACCTGCAAATTGTTAATTTATCGTCTTCTTTTTTTATCAACAGAATGCATTATGCGAATGGCAATAAAACAAAATCACTAGTAATCATGATCCAAATTAACCATCATAGATCACGTAAGCAGAAACTTCTCTCTCTCTTGGTAAAACTATATATAAACTCTTACAACAGATACTAAGCCACCGTCGTGTTTGAAATTCTGCCTCTCCCCGCAATAACTAAAGCTGCTCTGATTTTGATTGCAATATATCAGAGAACTATTTTTGCCTCGAGTATGTGTTCAACAGATTGGAGAGAAAAAATTTGAAGCTTGAGTCGAGGCTTCAAAAATTGGATCCTCCAATCTTAGTAGTTTCTTCCAACGTCATTTAATAGTTTTCAAAAACAAATGAGAAAATTGGGAATTAAAATTTAATGAATGTGCTGAAGCATTTTTTTAATATTTCATGGAAGTTAAATAGCATTTTCTTTTCCTTAATAAGAGAGCGAATGAATAAAGGTTTTTCATTTGTCCGTCAAAGTGTAAGAGAATAAAAAACTAATTACTTAACTACACAGATATCCCTTTTAACAAATTAAAATTAAAAAAAAAAAAAAATCAAAAGTTCAAAACATACCGTTGTCGATATTTTTTTTTTTTTTTTTTAATCAGCGAATGAGTAAAGAAAGATGTTTCCGTCATCTCTTCTAACTTTATCTTTTAATCTCGACATATCTCACTCAGGAGCACATTTCTATAGTGGAGCGTACCGATGACAGCTTATTAAATAGTTCGTAGTTGGAAATGAATTAAAAAAAGTACAGTTCATTTGTGTTTTAGTGTTGCATAAATTCTAAGTGCCATATGATTATTATAAAATTAATTCTCAATATACTTATATGAGTCTTATGGCCTCTGTTGTGCAAAATGTTCATTTTCATGGAAGTTCCGCTATAAACTCGATTTTATCTTCGAAATATTAAGAAAATAATAATGTAAATTATTTAAAGGTCAAAATGAGGCGCAGCCGAAAAGAAGAATCTTATACCAAAGGGCAGCGAACAGAGGGAAGTTTACTTCTTTGTCAACATTCGATAGAATTTAAAAATATTAACAAAAAAGACTTTCGGTATTTTATCCAAAACATATGTAGGGACATTTGTCTATTAATGGTCGAGGGACTACCAGATTAAGCACGATACTTATAATTTTATTATCATTGACTCTCTACTCCACTTCTTAAAGGACCCTTTAGGATTTGATGTCAATTGGTGATTTAATTGCCATTATATATGACATAATCAACCATTATAGTACTACGTTGTTTAATTACTATAAAAATATTTTTCTACAAGTCTTTGGGATGGGAAAACAAATTAAAGAGTACGTCGTACTGAAGAAAAGAAAAAGTGAGTCGCACCTGCCAATATAAATATGTCACGCTTTGTTTTAAAAATAAACATGTTGCAATTTACTATTGTGATGAAAATAAAAGAAAAACAAAAGTTGTATATTTACGATCTACCCGAAAACAAGTATATATTTAAATATAAATTAAAACTTTATGGGTTACAAAGCGACTCAACTGTGTTTTAGTAAAAATAGATACATTGTTGTAAGTCAACTTTTTCGCTCATAAATTTATTATATGCTCACTATGAAAAGAAAAAAATAAGAATAATTAGCTCCTCTCGCGTATGCTAAGTGGAGTTAACTCTAAACTCTTTTTTAATAGGGATAATTAAATATATATATATATATATATGTACATTGTCCTCTCTTCATTTATACTCGTTTTTCTGTACTATAGAGTATAGACATTGTTCTCTCTTCAGAAAAATCAGGAAACTAATATTAGTGGCCAATTTATCGAAAACTTACAAAAGCCTCTAACATTCTAAGCCCGACTAGGCTAAAACTAACGAAATCACATATAAAAAAAAAACCTAAGTATCAAACCTGGGCTTTTCTAGTGGACCCTCTTTACCTTGGGCTTTTGGCTTTCCTTATACTAGCTAGTCTCATAAAGGGGTGATTATCCGGCGATTAGTGTGTCCTGTGCAGGATTAAAATCTGTGAAAGTGACATGACAATGATCTCTTCTATGTGTGTGTGTGTGTTTTTTTTTTAACTAGGGGATAATCTGCCGTAGAAGAAAATTTGAAGATATCAATTTTTGTAATTTAATTTTTATATGTTTCAAAAATATAATATATATATATATATATATATATATTAATTAAATATAATTAGAGTTAGACAAAACTCGTCATATCTCATCCCATCCCATTTTATTATGTTCATTTTTATCCGTTCCGGTCTTTCCCATCCCTTAGGTCTTGTCCGTTCCGTCCCATCCTGTCTCATCCTATCCCATTATGTTTTTTCTCGTCTTATTCTGTCCATCATGCTTTTTCTATTTTTTCCAGTCTTATCCCTAAAAATAATTAGAAGACGTCTCATCCCATCTCATCCTCCTTTGTATATTTTTGTCTCGTCTCGTAATTTAATATAATAAGAGGTAGGCAAAATTTCCTTTCCGTACTGTTTTATTTCTTCTTGTCCCGTCATATCTGATCTTATCTCATTTCATCTTAAAATACTTTTTTAAAAATAAGTGTTCTTTCCATAATATATTAACATTAGCTGATATATTTATTTGAAGCTAAATTATATAATATGACAATATTAAAATTACTAAATAACTTTTTTTAGATAAATACATAAAATTTTTAAAAATATATATATGTTCACATTCATGCTAAACCTATTAAATTAATGAATGATAATTACTATGAAAATTAAAATAGATGAGAAAAATATAATAAATCAAATAAGTGTACTAATGTGACATTTTTAGGCATTCTATATGCTGATGTGAGGGCTCTAAATAGACTTCATTTTACTTTATATATATATTGATCTCCTCTATGTTAATTAAGAATTATACCCTAAAAAAACAAAATATCACTTAACATACCATACATATACTAGTTTCATAAATTGGAGATACATGTAGCATTTTTATTGATTTTTAGAAAGTTTTGCATAAATTTTAACATTATAAAATAATTTTTTTAATTGAAGTAAAGATAATAAACCTGAAACATTTTAAGACTTTGTCATAATCCCTAATATATTAAAAGGGAATGCATGTTGATGTGTCATCACATGGTTCATTCGAAGAAATTTTTTATTTAATATTTACTAGACTATTTATTACATTAATTTGATTAGAGAATAATTTATATTAATTATTTATAAAAAATTTAGTATTTAATTCTTTCTATATGTTAGTCAATATATCAAATTAATTGTCTTCTTAAGTACTATATTTTTCTCTCATTTTCTGATTGAATTAAATTTTATAAAAATAAATAAATTATCACATTACTCATATACTTAAAAAGTATATTTTTTTACCCACATTATAATTTGAGTTTTAAAAAATAGATATTAATTACTAAAATGATGAAAATATTAAATATATCATCAAAGTCCCACATTGGAAATGATGATGTGTGATAGTTCAAAAGACTATTATAAAAAAGACCAAAATGATAAGAAACAATAAGAAATGAAAGATTAATTTAATAATCATCCAAATTTATAAATATATTTTGTTTCATATGGTTATTTGATAAAACTATATAATTAAACCAAATAATTTTTTTATTATAATAAATATTTCACAGTGAAAACGTTGAAAATATTTATATCAAGATATTAAAATGTTTGAAATAGTTTAACTTGGTTAAAAAGTTAAAATGTTTAAAATAGTTTTTTTATCACAAATTTGAGTATTATAAAATTTCAATTTATTTTATGAAATACATGAAGTATAGTTTTTTTTAAAAGAATAATGTTTTATTTTAAGTTTATTTTTTCTTTGAATTACCTTATTATATTATATTATAGTAATTTGAGGTTTATATATGCATAAGTCTATTATATATTTATATTGAATATATATGTGGTCAATCAGACTGGCTGGAAGCACGTGTGAGGTGGGATCCAACACAATGCTCTTTTTAATTTTTTTTTCTTTAGTTTTAGAGCCTAAATTTCCATAAAATTGTTTTTTAGTGCCTAATTTCTCATAAACAAATTTAGGGCATAATTTATCCTAAAAATTATAGAAAAAGCCTAACATTTTTAAAGTTTAATTTTAATTTTTTTAACACAGAGCCCATATTTTGTATGGTCCGGGCATGTAGTCAATGCTTTAAGTTATCTACCTTTAAAAAAATCGTTAAGATGTTTAATTTATAGACCATAAACGAAGACAAGAACCAATAAATCCATCGCAAAAAAAATTGAGATAGTTAAATAGACATTTTTAATAAAAATATAAATTTAGAAAGCATCATCCCGTGCAGGGCGCGGGTCCAACCCTAGTACATATTATATGATCATCATTATATTGTATACTTATAGGATTGAAAAAAAAAAAAAACCTAATCAATTAAGGGTTTCACTCAATAGATGTTATATACCTTATTTCCTTGTTAATAATGATCATAGAATTAAATCTATTTCTCTATTACATTTTATGAAAAACTTAGACAAGTTACTTAAATATACATGCATAACTAATCGTCATCTAATTTTGTATCAGTAAATGATACTTCCTCTGTCCTAATATATAAGCAATTTAAAAAAACTAATTTAAAGAAATAAAATATCACCTAATATACCTAATATATCAATAAAATATAATTATTTTGAAACAAGTTTTTTTCTTTCTAAAACTGCTTATATATTAAAACAGAAGGAGTACTTATATGGAGTACTTATATATTAGCAATGGTGTACTTCACCCCCAAAAACATAGCAACAGTGAATTCCAAACACATGAAAAAGCCTAGACTAATACTTGGAGGAGTGGTAATTGTACAAAGATAATACGTAAATTTGTTCCCTCTGGTTCGATTAATGCTGAAAACAAACACATTCATGTTGAAGCAGTTGGCTCGAGGTTTCGGTTTGGATGTTTTCACATTATATGTTTGTATTTGTTAAATTTGGGTTATTAATGGACATCCAACCTAAAACCAGTTGGCAATAGGTGGAGAAGCTCTAACCCTTTATTACTTTCTATCATCAACACCCCTCTTCACGTTCATGCATTAATTATCATCTAAAGTTAAGACGGTCCTCAAAATCCAAGTGTTTCTCTGGAAAGCTCTCACTGGTTCTTTAGCTGTGACAGAACGCCTAAAGAGTCGAGGAATGAATTGTGACCCAGGAGATTTATTATGCTGCAGAGAAAGAAATAGTAAACCATATTCTCTTCAATGCTCTGTTGCAAGACAGGTTTGGCCACTGTCAAATGTACAAGTTCCTGCAAATGGTTTTGGAGAATCTATCCATGGGAATATTTATTACATGATGGAGGTTGCTGAAAACAAGAACTTACCAGAAGAAATTTGTCTAGTCCCGCCTTGGATCATTTGGATCCTGTGGAAAAATCAAAATCATGTATGTTTAAAGGAAAAACATTTGCAATCAACAAAGTGATAAAGAAAGCTTTCAATGATGCAAGACAATGGACCAATGCTAAACAAAAGGTCAATGAAGCAGAGGTAAATATTCCAGTAACAAAATCTCGATGGAAAAGACAAAATAGAGGAAGAATGAAGTGTAATATTGGTTTTTCCTGGTTGAAATCGAGTGCAATTTCTGGAGCTTTGTGGGTTGTACGGGATGAGTCTGGTATGGTTGTATGCCATGGTTGGAGATCTTTCTACAACGTGATCTCTCTTTTTGAGGCTAAGATCAAAAGCTGGGAATGTGCTTTGGAGAGTATGAGAAGCCTTCATTATGAAAATGTTACCTTTGCTGTATCTACAATGGTGGTAATTAAAGCTTTGCATAAACCAAGAGAGTGGCCATCTTTTATGGGTCATATTGAATGCTTAATAAGGTTGACAGAAAATCAGCAAGGCTGGGATCTTTTGTTTGAATGGGTTCCAAATCCCAGGCCAAGACTAAAGCAAAGGAGAGAGTTCTCGCCAAGGATGCTGCTCAGAGGTTGAATTAGACAGACTCTCTCAAGTGTTTCTTTTTTTTGGGAGGATGTTAATTTTAAATTTTATATCGGAGTATGCATCTGTTTTCGCTGTTGGGATCTATTGACATGTCATTTGTGATGCAGCATCTTTAGAAGTTAGCTGTTAACTTTAGAAGTTAGGGTTAACATTAGAAGTTAGCGTTAAACTGTTTTTTTGTTCCTATATTTTTGGAAGCATTTAGATTTCGATTTCATAAGATCTTTAGTTGAGATCTTTTAGTTTGTGTATAAAAATAGAGTAGACTGTAAACAGAAAGTCAGGGTTGAATGATAATCAAAGCTTTTACAGCATTTCTTCCTTTCAATACAATTGCTTTTCAAGCCCTTGTTCTGAGAGAAGGATCCTTAGTCGGCATTCTTTGAATCAACAACACAAGGATTGTTTTGTTACGCTTGCGCTACACCAGTTTGGTATCAGAGCCGAAGTCCTATTCGTTACCGTCAATCATGCCGCCAAGATCGCAGCGTGGAGTTAGACCGACAAATGAGTGGAGGGAGCTGAGACAGACTCTGTTGGCGATGCAGGAGAACATTCAGGCCACGATCCATGAATCCTTCGTGGAGGTAGCTGAACTGTGCCTGCAACAGCATGGCTAGCCGCGTCGCGAGACGCAGGGTGATTCCGGCCTTACTCTGTTCGCGCACTGAGTTTGAGGAGGGTTTTCGAGATTTGGGTTGTGCGTGGTTGCTGGTTCCGGTAGCAGAAAACACAAGAGATCGGACAAGTCCTTTGTCGTCAAAGCTTGCTGATTTGCTGGATGAGTTTGTCGATGTGTTTCCTTCTGAGCTTCCGAAGGGCTTATCACCTCTACGTGACATACAACATCAGATTGACATTTTCCCAGGAGCTTCACTTCCGAACAGGCCTTATTGCAGATTGAGTCCTCAGGAGCATGAGGAGTTGCGACGCCAGGTGGAGGAGCTGGTGTCTCGAGGACATGTTCGCGAGAGTTTGAGCCCCTGCATGCATGGTACCTGCTTTTTTAATCCCAAAGAAAGACGGATTATGGCGCATGTGTGTAGATAGCAGGGCAATCAATAAGATTACTGTGAGGTATCGTTACTCGTTGAGAGGTTTGAACATGCACATATCTTTTTAATCAAAACATCAAAACGAAAAGGTTTTTTTTTTTTATTGCACATGTAAATCAGTAAATGTTTACGGCGTTGACGACGAATGATAGTCCAACATAAATCTTCTGAATGACACGATTTTTCACGATTAGTTTTTATAAGATTAAATTTAACAATCAACAAGCAGAAGCATTCGTAAAAGAGTGAAAAAATAAAGCAGTGACGAAAGCAATCACCGACCGACCCTCTTCTCCTTTTTTAGGTCGGTGCCATGTCGACAAGTTCACGTTAAATCTGGTGCTTGTCTTTTCGCCACGGGTCCTTAAACTGGGGATAACCTAACACCGAATAACAAACATGGAATCGAACCAGACATAAACCGGATTCACTTACTGAACCGAATGACCAAACCGGAAAAGTTGTACATCGACCGACCTCGTTGTCCTTGCCCCTTGGCACGGCGTTAATCAAATTTTGTCTTGTTTTATTTTTGCCTATTAAACCGTATCTTTTTTTTCTGAGATCACAAATGAAAAGGGTGTGAAGTGTGAACCAACACCAACAGTAGCAATTAGCAAACCACACATTTCTTTCTCTAAGGTATTTATTTTCTATTAATTTAGGCGCTTCCTTTTAAAGCTTTACTTCTTTTTTGTAAATTTTTAAAAACACTTTTCTTGGCAAAACTCCATTGCCTCAGACAAATGGCAACAACATGTTCATCAAGCCTATTGTTGTGGCCAAGTTTCCGATTGAATTTTAACCGGAAACCCAGTTTCAAGGTAAGAGCCCAAATATCTGGTGAAAGCAGGAAGGCGACATCAGCGGAACCTGTGAACGGTTCGGTCTCTGTGTTCAGTGTCAAAAACCCAAAAGGGAATGATATTTTGGGAAATGAAGTGAATCAAAAAGTAAAATCCTTAGTGAGCGATGAAATTGAGCTTTTATGGGATGATGGGTATGGCTCCAAATCTGTCAAGGATTACTTTGCGGCAGCTAAAGAGATCTTGAAGAAACCTGACGGGGGAGCTCCACGGTGGTTTAGTCCCGTCGATTGTGGCCCACCTGTCAGAGATGCACCTACGTTACTCTTCCTACCTGGTAAGAAAAATCAACACAAATAGGGTAAAAATTAATTGGACTCAATAGTTTTTAGCTTGATTGCAGAAATTGCTTTCCGTCTTTCTGAATTTGATTGTTTAGAATCTTTCGTTTGAATGTAAATACTCAGGTTCTACTTCTCTGTATTGGGTTTTATTGTAAATACTCAGTTTCGTTTGAATCAGAATACAAATGTTTCAAAGTTCCAAACTTTTTGTAATGCAGGGAACGAAAGTTTTTAGCTTGATTGTATAAATTGCTTGCTTCTTCTCACCTATATGGGTTTTTGTGTGGGGCTCATAAGCTAAAACACACTTTCTTACTCCATTGTTTGAATTTGAAACTTGTCTTCATCTTCACTTCTTTGTGTTTTCATTGAGGAAAACTTTGATTCTTTAGGCTGGTTTTGTTTGAATTCTTCAGAAGACTGAGTTTATACTCCTTAGTAACGGGTTTTTACTGTTTTTAATCTGAAGTATCATGGTAAAGTTCAAAGCTTTTCCACTAATTTCAACTTTTCGTAAAGCTCACTGATGACTGATACTCTTCCAACGTTTGAAATCAAGAATCAATAAAGTCTATGTCGACCGAACTTGATTGTTTATGCTCTTTTGATTGAATGTTAAAGATTGAGGCTTTACTCCTTAGTAATGGGGTTTTATTATCTGATTCTTATATACTGTAAATGTTTCAAAGTCTTAAGCTTTTTCGTAATGCAGGGCTCGATGGCACAGGGATGGGTCTTGTTCCTCATGAGAAAGCTCTTGGGAAGTATGTTCATCCTTCTGTAAAGTCTGGGTTTTATGAAATGATATTGGACTAAGAACGTAAAAAATGGAAATATATGTTTGAACCCATAATGCAGACCTAGAACGTGTGGTAGGACCTAGATAAGCTATGATGAACATAAGAGATTAAAAGCAAAGCTTCCTCTTAACCCTAAACTCTCTTTGGAGCTTTAAGGTTAATTCTTGGAAGTTGCTTTCCTATTAATCAATAGAGACCCTTATATATGTCTTGATACAACTTAAACATAACCCTAATGTAAAAAGGAAAACATGAAAACCTAATTAATAAATTAAACACCAAAAACCATTGATTAAAAACACCCTAACGATACTCTAAACTACCTAACCATAGTCTTGTATCACAATAGTATCTGATGCTGTGATGAACTGTATTCATAAGTGTATAAGTTTACACTTAATCTTTCCTGTTATGGTTAATGTTGGGTAACGTTTTGATCACAAAAATGTTCGCAGTGTAGACTATTATTAATGTGTTTTCTTGATACAGGGCTTTTCATGTTTGGTGCCTGCATATTCCTGTACATGATCGAACTCCATTCGAAGGTAATACTGAAAAGAGCAGCGATAGATCTCTGAGTACATATAAATATAACACTGCTTAGGAAAACTTGCACTCAGCTTATTGTCTTTAGCATCAAATAGAAGGTTGTAATTATGTAAGGAAACGATTTCCAAGAATGAATATGGTTATGTCACTATGTATACACTTGATATTATAAGTATCCGAAAAAGTTCCAAATGCACATAAATATATAACGAGTGCTTCTGTGTAAGGTCGGTATTTGGTCATGTTGTTTGCTTGATACTTTCTGAATATTCTCCACTGTTGATCTTTCCATAAAGGGCTGATGAAGATAGTTGAAGATGTTCTGACGCAGGAGAATGCTTCACGTCCGAATAAGCCGATATATCTTGTGGGTGATTCCTTTGGAGGATGCCTGGCCCTTGCTGTTGCTGCCAGAAACAGTTCACTAGACTTGGTGTTGATACTAGTCAATCCAGGTAAGCAAACATTTTCAATCCAGTTCTGTAGCTTTGAATCTCAATGCATTGTTACATAAAAGCTTTTCGGAATGACCAAATATATTATCTCTTTCCTTAGCTACATCATTTGAGAAGTCACAGCTACAGCCATTGCTACCGATATTAGAGATGGTGCCAGAGGAGCTTCATTTTACTGTTCCATATGCTCTAAGCTTTATCATGGGTACATGAATTGATGTTCATGGTATAAGTAAATAAGTCTTTTGTTTTATTTTTAAATTATCTTTACTCAGGCTTTCTTGATATTTAGGTGATCCAATAAAGATGACTACAATTGGTATAGACAACCAACTTCCAGCAGGAATAAAGATGAAGAAGTTGAGAGAGAGACTTACTAATTCTATGCTTCCTCTTCTCTCTGTGAGTGTTTTTGTAATGCTTTTAGTTGGTTCTGTTTAGATACAAGATGTCATCCATTTTTACCATATGCTTTCAGGAGCTCGGTGAAATTATTCCAAGGGAAACTTTACTTTGGAAGCTTAAGCTGCTGAGATCTGGTGCTGCTTATGCCAATTCTCGCATCCATGCAGTTGAAGCCGAAGTCTTGGTCCTTGCTAGGTAATCATCTTCCTTATTTTATTGCATTTCTCGTCTCTTGACGTATCATCAAGAAGGTATCGAAATGACTTTGTATTTTATGGTGTTTCAGTGGAAAAGACAGGATGCTTCCGAGCCAAGAAGAATCGAAGCGACTTCACGGGGTACTAAAAAAATGTACAGTTCGAATCTTCAAGGAAAACGGGCATACCCTTTTACTGGTAATTTAACATAGTAAAATTCACCTACTGAGAGTGTATTTCCTTTTTCTCAACCTGGTAGGTGAAGCTAATAAAGAAGTAGAGGATGACTATTACTACTCGTTAACTTACTATATAATATATATTCATTGTCCCAGGAAGATAGCATCAGCTTGCTCACGGTTATAAAAGGTACATGCAAGTACCGGCGCTCCTGGAGATATGATTGTGTTTCTGATTTCTTGCCTCCGAGTCAGGGAGAGTTGGATTACGCTCTTCAGGAACTGCTCGGGTAACTTCAGTAAGCCTTTCTCGACTCCACTTCTCTTATTAAAATGCTCATAAACTTTGTTCTTGTGACAAGCAGATTCTTACGAAATGCTGTTAGTTCTGTGTTTCTGTCAACTATGGAGGACGGGAGAATAGTAAAAGGACTTGCTGGTGTTCCAGATGAAGGTCCGGTGCTACTTGTTGGCTACCATATGTTGATGGGCTTGGAACTTTGTCCAATGTCCGAGGCATTTATCAAAGAGAAGAACATTCTCTTTCGTGGAATGGCCCATCCGGTTCTGTATTCAGAAAGTGACTCAGAGAAGGACTTTGGTTACATAGACTGGATTAAGGTCTTTGGTGCCTACCCTGTCACTGCAACTAATCTTTTCAAGCTGTTAGCTTCTAAAGCTCATGTTCTTCTCTACCCTGGCGGTGCACGAGAGGCTCTCCATAACCGGGTTAGCCATCTTCATATCTTCTTTTACTTTCTCTTCTTGTTTAATATAAGGAAAATTAGTTGCCAAAAGCCAAGTGGTTCGGGTGTGAAGGGAATAGTCTTCATAGAAAGATGAGAAAATGTTGCTTGCTTAATGCTTATCTTAGATTTTTCTGTTTATGTGGTCCTAATAAATTTTTTGCAGTTAATTTAAAAAAGAAAAGAATTTCTTATTATGTATACTAATTTTCATCGACCATACAGGGTGAACAATACAAACTGATTTGGCCTGACCAGCAAGAGTTTGTAAGAATGGCAGCAAAGTTTGGTGCAACAATAGTGCCGTTTGGAACGGTTGGTGAAGACGATATAGCTGAAGTAAGCTTAGCAAAAACATCTCAAAACTTGAAATGCAGAGTAGTTGAAACGAGTGTAATCATTTATATCTATTGCAGTTGGTTCTTGATTACAACGACCTGATGAAGATTCCAATTCTGAATGATTATATCTCGGATGTATCTCGCGATGCCAAACAACAATTTAAACTGAGGTAAATTTGCTTCTTCTTTTTTTTTTGCATTTTGCACATGTAAACGTAAAACTTAGCGGTTGAAACTTGAAACATTACTGAGAAAGTAGGCCTGCTGCTGCTAGTTTGGTTTATTCGGGTATTGTGGTTCGGGTAGTTCGGTTAGTCGGGTACTTCGGTTCAAGAAAAATTTACTGAAAATAAACGAAACAAAATAACAAATTATGGTTCGGTTTGGGTATCGGGGTAGTTAGGGTAATTTTATTTTCCTAAATTTTCGTTTTTTGTCCTAAGGCTAAATTAGCCTGGCTAATGATGTTAAATAAGTTTAATCGGTTAAATTCGGATAACTTTGGTTAGTTCTGTTCGGAATTTGTAATTTTGACTTCAAGTTGGTATGTGTTGGTTTAGAAAAAAAAAAAAAGAGGGTAACCAGCCAAACCAAACGGATCCGAGAACCAAAACCAAAAAAACAAATATCTCGGTTCTGTTCGGTTTGGAAATTGCTGTTCGGTTAAAAGTCGTTGGCCTATTAATAACTGTACGTGTTACTAATTGCAAAATTGATGTGTTGTGATAATAATAGGGAAGAATCAAGTGGAGAAGTCGCAAACCAGCAGCTCTACATACCAGGACTCTTACCGAAAGTCCCTGGTCGATTCTATTACCTGTTTGGAAAACCGATACAGACTAAGGGAAGACCGGAACTTCTGAAAGACAAAGAAGCAGCGAACCGGGTTTACTTGGAGGTGAAAGCGGATGTTGAGAAAAGCATAGCCTACTTGTTGACGAAACGAGAGGAAGATCCATACAGAAGTGTTTTAGACAGATTGAGTTACAGTTTGACACACCTTCCTGAGAATGACGTTCCTTCTTTCGAACCATGATTGAAACAAGAAAGGGTAAGGTTAGTGATGTCCGACAAACAAAACATTTGTGATGTCAATTTGTCTTATAGAAAAGGTTCATGGTCTGTAAATCTCAACTTTTATATAAAGAAAAATGTTTAATGCTCGTGAAATATTATATCATCTCATATCTGATTACACACGATAGGTTAGTAACGTTTGCCATAATATATGCTTATTCATCACTTATATGTCATCATATTAGATAGATAGTAATTACTTATTACTTTTTTTTTTTTGTCTATCTTTTGTGGGCCACAACAGGCCGGCCCACGGATTCATTTCCTCCCAATGAAGAAATAATCCCCACAAATGGAGGAAGGTGGAGTCGAACTTCAGACGTGATGGTAGCAGAGGTGTAATGCCAACCACTACCATGGCGGTGCACAGTTTAGTAATTACTTATTACTTATGTGTCTTCATTTGGTGTTTGTAAAATATATATATATAGTATATTGACATAGGAAAATTCATTTACAAAAAGGGGATGTAGGACAAATTATTAATAAAGAGTATAGCACGTTAGAAACGTGATATATACTACTTTGGTTCCAAATATGCATGATATGTTGAGTTCTGTTACAGCAAACGAAATCAAGGATTGTTATTTGCAATGCCAAGTACTTAATCCCCCACACCCCGATGGATTTACCTGTGAATATTTCAGTAGCTTGGTCTATTGTTGGGAAAGATTTGGTGATTTGTTAGTAATATTTTTTCTATGCAATTACTCATATATTGTAATTTGTAGCATTTGAGATTACTAAACCAAATGAGGTAAGTGTGCAAAAGGAATGCAAAAGAATAACATAATTCAAGCATTAAACATTAACCATAAGCATTAAAAACAAGAACTGATCAAAACAATAAACAAGAACTAAAAAACAGGACTAAAAGATTCAATTGAGAATCGAAATCAAACAAAGACAATTAATAGATAGGCAGATCATAAGGATGGGGTAATGGACTTAGAAGAAGACCAAGGTTAATCAATGATACTAAAGAACTCATTAAACTAGATTAATCCACTTCCATGACAGTAATCTATAAACCTATAAACTATAAACTATAAACTAATACACAACTATCTTAAACGAAAACTGCTGACATCCCAATGGCTTGGTCAGTATATCAGCCAACTGGTCGTTCGTTCGAACATGACGTGTGACGATGGTTCCGTCTATAATTGCATCTCAGATGAAATGACAGTCAACTTCAATGTGTTTGGTCCTTTCATGAAAAAACAGGGTTTGTGGCAATATGCAGAGCTGCTTGATTGTCGCAAAATAGAGGAACCGGTGACTGCTGTTTAATGCCAAGACCACTCAGGATCTCAATGATCCACTTGAGTTCAGATAATGTTATCTCCATTGTTTGGTATTATGCCTCTGCAGAAGATCGAGACACCGTCTTTTGTTTCTTTGTTTCTCAGGAAACGAGTGAATCACCAAGCATGACAAATGTAACCTGTCAGAGAACGACAAGTCATTGGACAAGCTTCCCAGTCAGAGTCACAGTAAGCAGAGATTGTTATATCATTTTTTGAACTTAAGAGAATCCCCTGGCCCGGACTATTCTTCAGATAATGTACAACTCGCAACACTGCATTCCAATACTTGAGCTCATGTTTCTGCATAAACTGTGCAAGCATATGAACAGTGTAGCTCAAATCTGGTTTAGTAACTGTAAAGTAGACCATACGACCAACCAAGCATCGGTACTTGATAGGATCATCAAAGAAAGCTCCCTTATCACGAGCTAAAACATGGTTTTGTTCCATTGGTGTATTGATCGGTCTTGCTCCAAGAAGACCACATTCCTTAATGATGTCAAGTGCATATTTATGTTGAGATAAATAAATGCCATCTTTGATGTGTGCAACTTCGATACAAAGAAAGTATTTGAGAACTCCAAGATCCTTCATGTGAAATTGACGACTCAGGTATGCCTTGAAATTAGAAATGACTGCTGCATCGCTCCCACGAATTACTAAGTCATCGATATAAACCAGAACATAAATAACATATGTGCCACGCTTGAGAGTAAAAAGCGAATAATCGGAGTGATTTTGCTGAAAACCAAACTTCTTAAGAGCAGTTGATAACTTAGTAAACCAACACCTTTGGTCTTGTTGTAGGCCATAAAGAGACTTCCGAAGCTTGCAAACTTGATTCAGACCGGTAGTCTTGAAACCAGGATGTAACTTCATGTACACCTCCTCATCTAAATCACCATGGAGAAATGCGCTATGCACGTCCATTTGGTGTAGATCCCAACCCTTTGCCACTGAAATCTCCAAGAGGATACGAACTGTATTCATTTGAATCACCAGATCAAACGTTTCTTTATAATCAACCCCCTCTTCTTGATGATTACCGAGTATAACAAGCCTTGCCTTATAACGTTCCACTGTTCCATCAGAGTTAAACTTTGTTCGGTAAACCCATTTACAGCCAATAGCAACCTTGTCGGGCGGTAGCTCTATAATATCCCATGTATGTTGTCCTTCTAGAGCACCAACCTCAGTTCCCATCGCGTTATTCCAACGTGGATCGTGAATGGCATCCTTGTAATGAACGGGGTCTGAGGTAGCCAACACTGTCTCCAAATATGCCTGATGTGCAGGAGTCAAGCGATCAAAGCAAATGTATTCAATTAAGGCATACAAGGATTTACCTAAAGACTTTGAAGTGGAGGCAGGGAGAGCGTGAGAGGGGTCTTTGATGTGAGTATTGTATGTAACATATGGCTTGAGCAGAACAGATGGAGTTCGCTCTCGTTTGCCGCATCCAAGCTCTTCAACAGTATTGTTAGTAACCTCTGTAGGCATTTATTCCTCTGCAACTGTATCATTAGTAGTCATAGAAACAGGGGTTGGTGTTTCTCCCCCCTTGTTTAGATTCGTCCAAGATAGTAACATCATCATCGTCACATATTGCGGGGTGTGGTGCAGCTGTGATGGATAAAGGAGCAGCAGGTGAATATTTTCCGAAAAAGGAAATTTGTCTTCATGGAAGACAACGTTCTGAGAAACAAAGGCTTTCTCTGTTTCAAGATTGAACATTAACCATCCCTTTTGTCCCATGGGATAGCCTAGAAATAAACAACGAGTGTTGCGCACCTGAAACTTGTCCTTGCGCACCTTCAAGATTGATACGACGAGCATAACACAACAATCCAAATGTCCTTAAATTTTCAAATGAGAGAGCCACACCATGTAGAACCTCATACGGTGTTTTATTGGTCAATAAAACACTAGGAGTCCGATTAATGAGATATGTAGCAGTCAATACATTCTCTCCCCAAAACCGTATATGAAGGTTAGCTTGAAACAACAAGGCACGAGCCATGTTCAATATGTGTCAATGCTTCCTCTCGACATGTCCTTCCTGTTGGGGAGTTTCGATACAAGAAGTTTGATGAACTACGCCGTGTTCAGCAAAGAATTGTGTTAGACCCATGAACTATGTGCCATTGTCACTACGCACCGATTTGATGTGTTTCTTGAACTGTTTGTGAACATAGGCAAAGAATGTTTTGAGGGCATTTGGCGCTTCTTTTGTTTCCATAAGCAAAATCGTCCAAACTGCTCTAGAATAGTCATCGACTATGGTCAGAAAATAATGGGCACCACATGAGGAAATAGTTTGATATGGATGCCATAAGTCACAATGGATTAAAGAAAAACAATCATCTGCTTTATTGAAACTTTGTGAAAAAAACACAGCGAGTCTGTTTTGCCCAAACACAAATATTGTCACGTGACTTTTCAAACTCTCCTACACTACTAGAAAACCCACAAATATGTGATAAGCTTGAAAGAACTGCTGCAGATGGATGACCTAATCGACGATGCCATAGCTAAGCTCATGACTATGGAATTTCCCAACATGACCAGCTTGAACATCGATTACACCAGTATAGTGGTAAACCTCATCACGCTCTTCACCCACACTGATCAAAATCTTCGAGATGAGGTCCTGTATCACACAAAACGTTTTCATAAATAGCACAAAACCAGCAATATCACCCAATAGTTGTGCTACGGATATCGAAGTAATTTTTAAAGTGAAAGCATAAAACACAATATTGAGCACAAGACGACATCCAAGTTGAAGACTGCCATGTCGTGTTGCCCAAGTAAGTTGTCCATCTGGTAATGAAATTGGACACGCCTCGAAGGTGGAAAGATTAGTCAACAAATTTATATATCTCGTCATGTGATGGGATGCTCCTGAATCAATGATGATATCATATTTGCTTTCTTTGCCAAAAAAGTATAGTTTTTCTTGCTTACTCGAAAGTTTGTCAGAGGGGCTCTGCTTTTGGCTGTTCAGAAAGTTCGCTAAAGATGTCCATTGATCGGGCGTAAAGTTTGGTATACCTGAAGTCATTGACTCCTGCGTTGTGAGCTTAAAATCCTGACCCACGACCACCACCACGTCCTTGTCCCATAGTAGGTCTGCGACCACGGCCACCGTCGGATCCTCTTCCTCCGTTGTTTTTGGTTTTCTGGTCGATTCGGGAAACCCGATAAGTTGGAAGCAACTAGTCGATTCATGACATGTTTTGCCACAGTGCGTGTAGGTCGTGGTTGGCCTCGTGAACCTTGCTGCTGATGCTTGCTCCGTTTGTGTGCGAGAAGCAGATTACAGTGACGTTGTGGCTGAAAAACCCACCGCCGAAACACGTTCTTCATTGTTTCTCATCGCGTTCAAATGACCTCTTCTTGAATGACCTGAGTGTAAACGGATTCAAGAGATAAGTCAATATGTCGACTCAAGAGATTTTAACGTGTTGTCCCAAACAGTGAGCTATCAAGTCCCATAAGGAATTGATGAACTCTGATTTTCTCTTGACTTTTCTCAAACTTCCCCATAGATTCACACTCAGCGTTTCCGCAACAACAAGTGAATCCCTTCTCTAGATCTGCCAAATCGTCTCACATCACCTTGTGTCTTCCAAAAAAGATATCAACAGGGTCACCATCTTGCTTGCAAGCTGTTATGTCTCCAAGTAACTAATGTACGGAGAATCGTCGCTGAAGACTTCCCCATATAGCCTTCGCGCTATCAACCAAATCGTAACTTTGGTTCTACACTATTGTAGATCCATCCAATGATCATCGAGTTGACCATGTCTCGCTTTTCTGCATTGTTGACGTTCAGGGCCCATTGGGCCACACGAACTGAGATCTTCGATCCACTACGCAAGGTCGTCGTCTTCACCAAGCTGCCGAATTGGAATCTTCCTTCAATCTCGTTCTCAGCTTCAATCACGTCATTTACCATCTCTCTAATTGATATGATTGCACATAATCAGCTGTATAATCTTTCATTGATGGTTGATTGATCTCTTGATCTGTCTCCAAGTCTATAGCGTATATATATAGGATGTAAGTATTCAATGAGAAACACACATAAATTTCTTCATTCCTTTGTTCATCTTACTTGATATTTCTCATGGTATCAGAGCATGAAATTCAATAATTGATTTCATTTTCTTTCCTACTTCGATCATCTGATTTCTGACAATGAGTGAAACCGGAAATCAAACCCCGATTGCGACCCCGATTGAAAATACGACCATGGAGATTCGACGCAAGATCTCTCCATTTGACCTTTCTGCTGCCGACAATCGAGGAGCTGTCATCTCTCATCCACTGCTGAAAGGAACTAATTACGATGAATGGGCATGTGGTTTCAAAACTGCCTTATGCTCTCGTAAGAAGTTCGGCTCTCTCGACGGATCGATTCTGAAACCTGACGATGCATCTCCTGATCTCGAAGACTGGTGGACAATCCAGGCACTACTTGTGTCTTGGATGAAGATGACCATTGATCCTGTGTTGCGCTCCACGATTTCACATCGAGATGTGGCAAAGGATCTATGGGATCATCTTAAGAAACGTTTTTCGGTGATGAACGGAACGAGACTCCAGCAAATCAAGAGTGAGCTGGCGTGTTGTAGGCAGAGAGGTTTGGCCATCGAAACCTACTATGGAAAATTGATGAAGATATGGGACGGTATGGCTAGTCATAGACCACTTCGCATCTGCAAATGCGGCCAGTGTGTTTGTGATCTCGGGACCATTCAAGAACAAGACCGAGAAGAGGACAAGGTGCATCAATTTCTTTTTGGGCTTGATGATACTATGTTCAGGACTGTTCGCTCGAGTCTTGTGTCTCGTGTTCCTGTTCAGTCAATGGAGGAAGTGTACAATATTGTACGCCAAGAAGAAGACTTGATTCGAACCGGAACAAAGAGTCAAGACGACCAATCTGAAGTAGCGGCTTTTGCTGTCCAAAGCAAACCTCGCACGATGATCCGTCATGACGACAGAGACAAAACAACACTCTGCAAACATTGTCACCGTTATGGACATGCTTCTGAGACATGCTATGCTGTCATAGGCTATCCAGAATGGTGGGGAGATTGTCCAAGAACCAGGACAATGCAAGGAAGGGGACGTGGTGGCGCTGCTGGTTCTGGAACAGGAGGAGGTCGTGGACATGGCACAACATATGTTAATGTTGTTCATGTTCCTCCAACTCAGCAGAAAACAGAGCAAGCAAACTATGTGATCACCGAGAAGGACCGAGATGGCGTTAATGGGCTCAGCGATGGATAGTGGCGCTCACTTGTCAATCTCCTTAATGCTGGAAAACCAACCGACCCCGAGACATTGACTGGTAAGTCTCTCTCACCTTCTTGGATCTTTGACACCGGAGCTACTCATCACTTGACTGGAAAGCGAGATATTTTTTTTGATGTGAGGGAAATGGCACCAGTGTTGATTGTTTTAGCTGATGGTCGACAACGGGTTTCTAGGACAGAGGGAACCGTTCGGTTAGGTCCAGATTTGGTACTGAAATCAGTTTTCTATGTAGAAGAGTTGACCTCTGATCTGATTTCTGTGGGACAATTGATGGATGAAAATTGTTGTGTAGTACAACTGGCTGATCACTTCCTTGTTGTCCAGGACCGCATTACGAGGATGGTGATTGGAGCGGGTAGAAGAGGAACGGGAGCTTTCTATTTTCGCCAAATGGAGATAGCAGCATCCGTCACGATTCAAGATGAGAAATCGTTTGAGTTATGGCACAATCGGATGGGTCATGCACCGGCGAAGATAGTTTGTTCTATTCCGGATGTTTGTTTTTCAGTTTCCTCTGATTTTTCAAATAAGGCGTGCGATATATGTTTCCGCGCCAAACAAACTAGAGCTTCTTTTCCAATAAGTGAGAATAAAACAACAGATTGTTTTGAGTTGATTCACGTCGATTTATGGGGACCTTATCGATCGTTATCTTCATCTGGAGCTAGCTATTTCTTGACAATAGTTGATGATTTTTCTCGAAGCGTGTGGCTCTATCTATTAAACGCCAAGTCTGAAACGCCACAACAACTGAAAGATTATTTTTCTATGGTTGAACGACAGTTTGAAAAGCAAGTCAAGAAGGTTAGAAGTGATAACGGCACCGAATTTCTCTGCCTGTCGAGTTATTTCAAAAGCAAAGGGATTGCTCATGAGACTTCATGTGTCGGAACTCCACAGCAAAATGGCCGTGTAGAACGGAAACACCGTCATATTCTTAATGTCGCCAGAGCATTAAGGTTTCAAGGGTCATTACCAATTAAATTCTGGGGTGAATGTATTTTGACGGCCGGTTATCTCATTAACCAAACACCAAGCACGATCCTTGGCGGAATTACGCCATACGAAAAGCTTTATGGCAAGGGTCCTTCATATGCTCACTTAAGGGTGTTCGGTTCTCTTTGCTATGCTCACGACCAAACCCATTGAGGTGACAAATTCGCACCAAGGAGCAGAAAGTGTGTATTTGTCGGATACCCTTACGGAAAGAAAGGGTGGAGATTATTCGACATAGAGAAACAGATTTTCTTGATCTCTCGGGATGTTTGTTTCTGTGAAACAGAATTCCCTTATGGTACTCCACCTCTAATCTCAATCACCGAGGTCGATGAAGAAGACACTCAACCTTTATGGGCTCCAATGACTGATAATCCATTATTAGAAGAAGATGATGGGCTTCTAGTGAGACAAACCAGTGTTCCATCAGGGCCCATTCAGATAGGCCCAACAAGAGATTCTTCAGCTGAGGCAGGCCCATCGATTGTTCCACCAACTGAAATCAGCCACGATCCACCTTCTATCCCAGATTCGTCTCCGTCTACGTCTGCAACAACGTCGTTGCCTACTCCTGTTTCAGAGTTGTCTTCGTCTACGTCTGCAACGACGTTGTCGTCTACTCTTGTCGATGAACCTCCACCGGTGACTGGACAGCTTGGACGAGGTCACCGGAAACGGACTTTACCAGTCACCTTGAGGAACTACGTTGTGAATTCGGTAACTAGTACTCGTCATTTGAATCCGTCAAAATCAGAGTATCCAATTGGAGATTTTGTGAACTGTGAACGTTTTTCTGCAACTCACAGTGCATATTTTGCGGCTATTACGGCTGGTTATGAACCAAAGAGTTTTAATCGAGCAATGGGCTACAATGTTTGGCGAACGGCGATGGCAAGTGAGATTGACGCCTTGGAGGCAAATCAAACTTGGGATTTGGTTAAACTTCCTCCTGGTAAAAAGGCAATCGGGTGTAAGTGGGTTTACACCATCAAGTATAAGGCTGATGGATCGGTTGAACGTCATAAAGCCCGACTTGTCGCGCTTGGTAATCGACAGGTTGAAGGAGTTGATTATGGCGACACTTTTGCGCCGATTGCTAAGATGGACACAATTCGTATGTTTCTCCGATTGGCTGCTGGAAACAATTGGCCAGTTCATCAGATGGATGTCCATAATGCCTTCCTTCATGGGGATCTGACCGAAGAGGTTTACATGAAACTTCCTCTGGGATTTCAAACGACGGATGATACAAAGGTATGTCGCTTACGGAAGTCGCTCTATGGCCTGAAACAGGCCCCTCGATGCTGGTTTGGGAAACTAAATACAGCACTTCGTCAGTATGGGTTTGTCAGTCCAAGTCTGATTACTCTTTATTCACCTATAAGAAGAACGGGAAACAACTTAATGTCTTGGTATATGTCGATGACATGATTATCGCAGGAAGTACGCTTGGAGTTATTACTTCATTCAAGGATTACTTGTCCACGTGCTTCAAGATGAAGGATTTGGGCACTTTGAAATATTTTTTGGGAATAGAGGTCTCACGGAACTCTACTGGTTTCTATCTGAGTCAGCGAAAGTATGCTTTGGATATCATACCTGACACTGGTCTCCTTGGCTCCAAACCTGCGACATTTCCTCTTGAGCAGAATAATAAGTTATCTCTTTCGGAGTCACCACTTCTCCCGGATCCGGAGAGATATCGACGTCTGATCGGTCGTTTAATCTATCTTGCAGTAACGAGACCTGATCTTGCTTACTGTGTTCATGTCCTTGCCCAATTTATGCAAAACCCGCGTAAAGATCATTGGGACGCTGCCTTGCGAACAGTTCGATATCTTAAGCTTAGCCCTGGACAAGGTATTCTTCTTGATGCTAACACTGATTTTCGGATTACGGGCTGGTGTGACAGTGATTGGAACAGTTGTCCCATCACACGGCGATCCGTCTCAGGTTATTTTGTTCAGCTTGGTGGGTCTCCAATATCATGGAAGACCAAGAAACAGGATACAGTCAGCATGTCGTCTGCTGAAGCCGAATATAGAGCAATGGCGTTTATCACTAAAGAGCTTAAATGGCTGAAAAAGCTTCTTCGTGATTTTGGTGTTGTCCATGATCTCCCAATACTTCTTCATTGTGATAGCAAGTCTGCAATTCACATTGCCACCAATCCGGTCTTCCACGAAAGGACAAAGCATATTGAGAATGATTGCCACTTTGTCCGTGATGAAGTTCAAAATGGTGTTCTACAACTTGTTCATGTCGACACTCACTCCCAGCTTGCCGACATCTTCACTAAACCTCTTGGACGGCAAGCTTTTGCATCCTTCCGGGTCAACCTGGGCATTACCGATCTCCATGCTCCAGCTTGAGGGGGGGTGTTGACGTTCAGGGCCCATTGGGCCACACGAACTGAGATCTTCGATCCACTACGCAAGGTCATCGTCTTCACCAAGCTGCCGAATTGGAATCTTCTTTCAATCTCGTTCTCAGTTTCAATCACGTCATTTACCATCTCTCTAATTGATATGATTGCACATAATCAGCTGTATAATCTTTCATTGATGGTTGATTGATCTCTTGATCTGTCTCCAAGTCTATAGCATATATATATAGGATGTAAGTATTCAATGAGAAACACACAGAAATTTCTTCATTCCTTTGTTCATCTTACTTGATATTTCTCATGCATCATCAGAATTATTGGACGGTCGCTTAAAGGTTCCATCAATAAATCCTAACTTTCGCTTGGTGCAAAAAGAGTTTGTCATCAGCTTCGCCCACTGTTTATAGTTGGCTCCATTAAGCAGAATCGGGGTTTGTACTTAACCCACAGATGCAAGTAGTATGGAGACATCAACTTGCCAGTAATCATGATTGGAGCCACCACTAAATCAGAATCGAATTCATGATTTCAAATTTGTAAATCGAATAAGAAAAAAAGAAAATTGAAAAGAAAATAATATGCAGAAAAAAAAAAGAAGACGACGATTATCAAAAGCTAAGAGTATACTATGATACTATATTAAATTTGGGTTTTCATAAATATTCAACCTAAAACTAATTGGCGATAAATAAAGAGATTATAATTCTTTATATATTATTTCATTATTTTTTCTAAGAGATTAGTCTGAATCTTTTCATAGGTCTAGGATTTACTTTTGAGTTAAAAAAAAAAAAAAAAAAAAAAAAAAAAAAAAAAAAAAAAAAAGNAAAACATCGTAATTTTTATCATCAACAACAGTATTAGTATGTTTGGTTTCGCTCACCCGAATGATTAAAACCATATCGGTAAAAAGAGAAAAAAAACACGTGTGTTGTTCTGACAAAAAAGTGGGGTCGGTCGTGTGATTGATACGTAAAATCCACGCGCCATAAATGCGTCACATATCTTCTTCAGCCTCTACACACGATCGGGACTTGACGACTCAAACAACTCCTTTTGAAGCTCTCTTATTTTTAGATTTTCTTTCCCTTCTTTTTATCTTTTTTTTTTTTTTTTTTTTTTTTTTTTTTTTTTTTTTTTTTTTTTTNTTCTTTTCTTTTTATATTATTCTTCTTTTGATCACTGAATATAAATCTTGGTGGATCCACTTTTCTTCTTGAAGTTGTAAACGTTTATGAATATTCCCTTTGAAATATCTTTTTTTCGCTAAAAAGTTTTCATGTGAGCTGAGCTCATATCTTTGATATATATACTTATTTATCTCTTTTTATCGAAAATATGATCTACTTTTATTTTTATAAGATTTTAGAAAAGCTGCCCCGTTTTAAAAATCTTCAAGAAAAAAAACACCAAAAAATAGCTAACAGCATTTGATATGCTGCGTTGCTCAAATTGTAGGTTTGTTATGAAATTTTGTCTTACATAGTGTGAAAATAAAAACACAAGTGTTAGGCTGTTAGGTACGTTATAGATTTAATGCAGAAATAAAAGCAAAAGCTAATAAAGTCAGAAAATTGACATTAAAATCATCATCTTGGATCACGAGATCTCTCTTTGGTTCCTTTCACTTCTTCCACTGTCTATCCGTATCTTCGTGATGCCTTGTTGTTTACTACTTTATTTCACCGATTTGATTGATTGTTTTTTTAATATATTCCCATGTTTTAGGATTTTTCATTCTTTTTTTTCAAACAGGGTTTTTCATTCTATTTTCACTATTCATTGACAGTGATGGAGACTAGTAAAAATCTTTCGGTGAATTAGAATTAGAAAAACAAAAAAATCTATCAAAATTTATAAACTTTGTTATAACTGATAAGTGGGAAGTTAAACATAACTTTTGCAAGTAATAGTAGGTATTGACGTTTGATAAAAATCACCGTAAATATTTTTTTTTCGACAGCCACTATATCTATATCAGTCCAGAAATCCAGGTTGATCAGTAATTAAAAAACCAATCCGACCCAACCGGTCGGACCAGTTTAACCGTGAACCGGTGATTAAACCGAATTGAGTTTAATAAAAACTCAAAATTGTAATTGATCTAAAAAACCACTAAAACCCGGCAACAACCTGAAACCCAGCCGGTTTGGGTCAATTAAAAAACCCAATTTTTATATTTATGTAATAACTTTTAGATTTTTATTTTAAAACTCTATAAAAATTATATTGTTAATTTAACTATCATAAGTTATAAAATACAATTGCTAAACTAATACTTTTAAAATGGTGAATGATTACTCTAAAAATATATTTTTATATTTGAACTTTGATATTTAAATATTTTTATCATAATATTTTTTATTCATGGAACCAAAATGTTTTATATTCATATAATTTTACTACTTTATATTTATATTTTATTTTTAAAACTTTTACAAACATATACTTTTATATATTCACTATTTAAATATATTTATTATTAAAAATTTAGAAAATTTGGTCCAAAATTTAGAAAATTTGGTCCAACTGGTTGGACCAAGTTGAACCATGACTCGAAGGCACATCTGGTTCGATATTCGGTCCGGTTTTAAAAACACTGAGGTTGGTAGAATATTGTTTACATAATAGACATCGAAGATTTCATGCACTTTGTGCTAGCTTGTCTGCCTTCGTGTTTTTTGTCCTTGGTATTTGATGGATGGAGATGGTGCTGAATCTCATCCTACACCTCTCAATCTATTTAAAAAGAATCGAGAACGCTGGCCACTCCTCTGGTTTAGATACCATCTGGACCACGTCAGAGCAGTCCGTCTCGAATGCTACCACTTGTTTGTTGTGCTGAAGCATACACTGCATAGCCTATATAAGTGCATCCACTTCCATTTGAAGTGGTGTTAGTCCTCGACGCCAATTGCTCGAGCCCATAAGTGTTTCTCTCGTAACTAGGTTATGGTAATACCATCCCAGACCTGATATGTGTTATGTTAATTTTCATGCCCCATCAATCTGACAGTAGGCGATACATGTATGGGGTTCTGACATAACTCTCTCTATTAGATGTGCCAATGTGTTTCTTTGCTGCGCATCCGCCCATGCTGAAGCTTCGGCCTCGGCCAGTGCTACATACTCTCGTAAATCCTTATCTCGATCCCTAAAAAGATCATTATTCCGAAATTTCCAAATGTACCAAAGGATCCATGGATAGGACAATATTCTATTATCGCTTGGTAAGTGCCATAACAAATGCGCCATGTTGGTGAATACCGCAGCTGTGGGAAAAACCTGTGGATGAGTGGGGATAGCTGATAACGCCCAAATTTATCGTGTCGGAAGGCACTCAAATAAAGTGTGGTTTATTGTTTCCTCATGCATCCCACATCTAGTGCATTGGGGTTCTATCTGCATACCCTGTTGCTTTAAACGTGCTCCAACTGCCACACACCGAGGAAATGGTTCAATTTTGATGTGCATTTGACTGCCCAAGCATGCACCAGTAACCGACGAGTATCGAGTCCAAAAGAAATAGGGGGTGGCAACTTCTGGAGATTGTTGTGCCGTTTGATACCCAGATTTAACTGTCTATTTATGCCACTTCAAACCGCTCCAGATTCTTCAATATTCTTCAAAATCAAAAGCTCATTCCCAACAACGTTTGCGGTTACGGGCGATTGCGGGTGGATAATTTTTTAAAAAAATCAAAAACACAAACTTATTTAAAATCAGAAAATAAATAATAAATTTTATTAAAAAAATAAGATTTAGATATTATAATCATAATAAAAATAAAAATATTTTGTATTTTTTGGTAAAAATAATTAAAAACATATAATAATTTTATATTTCTAAGTTCTACAAATTAAAGTTCTCTTCATAAATGTTCACTTCATACTAATATATATATCTAACAAATAAAATGGTAATCTAAATTTAATTTTCTCACTAAATTTTAATAGAAATCACATTTTTATTTAAAGTATATAAATTAAAAGATGAACATAAATATTATATACATATTAATTTTTTATAAATTTTTATTATTAATTTTGTTGATTTATAAATTTATAATTGTTCAATATAATATAGTTTTGATGTTTATAATTACAAAATATGTTTATATTGTTAATTTTTTGTTTAACCGTTATTTCACCTGCTGGACAATTAGTCAAAAATATTTCGTAAATGCATCGCTATACCAGTCATACACACAACTTAATATACGCGTTTAACCGCAAAATTTTACTTCTGTAAACTCTCGCAATCACAATCTCAACCGCAGCATTTAAACCAGTCATGCCAAGTAACTTAATAATCATCCATGTTGGTTTTTGAAACAAGTAAATCAAACTAGCTTTCCAAAAAACAATTGATGTATATATATCGGAAATGTCTTATAACATTTTCCTTATTATTATATTCGTTGTTCTCACATATATATGTTGCAATAGACCAAAATCTTTGGTAAACATATTTTGTTTCTAAAGCTGGTTTAGATATAAAAAGAAAATGTCACTCATGCTGTTTTTACAAAAAAAAAACTAGCTTTCCAAAAAACAATTGATGTATATATATCGGAAATGTCTTATAACATTTTCCTTATAATTATATTCGTTGTTCTCACATATATATGTTGCAATAGACCAAAATCTTTGGTAAACATATTTTGTTTCTAAAGCTGGTTTAGATATAAAAAGAAAATGTCACTCATGCTGTTTGTACAAAAAAAAAAAGGTTGTTATCCAGTTCAGAATTTTAAAACTGATATCTCCTATGTATGTGTCTATATATCTACATTATAAGAGTGGATTACTGGAATTCGCTGTCCAATAATATAAAAGTTAACTGGTATCAGATGTACGTAGAATAGTACACCGGTACAAGACTAAGAAAACAAGCCAATTTGTCATCGCCAAGAGAAAAAGAATGCACTGCATTGACATGCGTATATATTGTGGTCAGTCGAACATTACTTCATTTATGATTGATGTTGAACAAACATTGTTGGATTTCATATCACCTCACCTATATCGTATGAACTCTTTTTGAAAGAAAAACAATAATAAATTTTTTGAATCAACTATCAATGTTCTTAAGCCTTTGTTCAAAAAAAAAAGATACTATCAATGTTCTTGTACGAAAGCTATAGCTTGTAGATTATAGTGCTAGCCTGAGTGTTTGCTTTTCTTGCGTCGTACTAATTACAGACTAAAGTGAATAATTTGATAGTAGAAGCCAATTGAAGTAAAAAGACATGAAAAAAGCAATGATGGAAGAGGGGTCCATTTCTGCCACCGTCCTCTCGTCTTCAAGGTCTGCGAACAAAGTGTATGCCTTAGCCCTACACCTTTTTTTTTTTTTTTTCCATATAATTTACAATAAACTATATTTTTAATCTATGGAAGTTCCAACTTCACGATATATTTCTACTGTACCCTAAAGCTTTTATCAAAAAGAAACAAATTCACATTGATTACTATCTCTCTGTCCTGATACTGACATATTAACTCTCTGGCTAAAGAACAAATGTTGTTTGCAGAGGTATCCATTTTAAAAAGAGAGTAAATTCATATATATAAGTATATAACCGGATCGGAAAAGGTTGAATTTTTTACTATGTATTGTTAATTGGTTCAAATTGTTACTAAGTAACTAAGTTTTACTTGTTGAGTAGTAAACCTTGCTATTAAATTCTAAGGAGTATACTTTTGTTCGATACTGTGATCTAAAACAAAAAGCAAAAAAAACAAAAAAAACAAAAAAAAATAAAAAAAATAAAAAAAATAAAAAAAATTCTATAACATATCTTTTGCAAAATATGTGGCGAACAAAATCTTCAACGTTGGGGAAATTTAGGCCGTCTGCCGCCACAGCCGCCTTTAGCTTTTCATACACCGAACATGGCAACATGGCATTGTGTTCCCTTATGGACCTGAAATTCGAACATTATCGAAATATTGGCTGCAAATTCAATCTAGTTATTTTATACATTACGGTTGTTGCACACATATAGGTTTAACGTTAAACCTACACGTTAAAGAAAACATGATCTTACAAATCTACGAACATGTATCAAGTTATATGAGGAATCAATGCGAGTCAATCCACGTTTATTCAATCCGTGAAACTATAAAAACTTTTTTGGGCAGGCACCGGTTGACTATAATATTGTGTTGCGATCACATGAGAGTGTTGTTTACTCCTATACGATCTATATTTCTGTGGTCTAATGGATCGATACTTTAGTTAAAAATTTGTCGTCAGAGAAAGTTATTAATGACAGAACACATAAAATGCATCATCTTTTTGAACTATAAAATTATGATTTTAAAGTAAAATAAAATAAAATATAAAACTATATTTTTAATTTATATATATTGAAGAATGAGCATTCGGATTTTGAAAAATGAGAATTCGAATCTGTACATATATAATTATCTGATTTATATACATATTAATCTAAGTTAGAAAGGTTGCCATGTATAGAAAAAAAATTAAGATAGATTCTTGTAGAAATATATATATATATATATATATATATATATATATA
>OVBJ01001270.1:0-30828 GCA_900406535.1 Noccaea bulbosa
TTGAGTCGCTTGATCTGAGTCGAAACAAGTTTGCAAAGGTGGATAATCTTCCAAGTTGAAACACCTTGATCTGGGTTTCAATCAGCTTCGAGAAATCTCCCACTTGAGTGAGGTGAGAAAATATCAAGTTTTGGCATGTCCATCTATATATTTCTTTTGATCTGAAGTTGCTTAACATCTGCGTTTATTAGTTACACTATCTTTCGAACCCGTCTAGTCAGCCTTGACAGTTCTAGATACACTATGGCTTAGTTTGAACACACTAAATTTTATTTATGTTTTATAAACCATTTGTTTGGACTATGCAGGTATCAAGTCGTCTTGTTAAGCTTGTTTGAGGAACAATGCGCTAACTACATTGCGTGGAATTGAGAACTTGAAGTCACTAACCTGGAAACGAGCACAGCTTGCCGAATTTAACTCTCCGGCTGGCTTATTTCCTAAAGAACCTCACATTTGTTTCTTTTGTACAATTTCACCCCCGTTATTCTTCTTGATAAAATTGATGGATATAGATATCAGCACTCTGCTTTAAGTATCGTTTCTTGGGTCTATTGAATGACCACATTAGGTTTCAGAAGTCTTCAGTAATGTGAAATAAATTGAACAACATTTAGTATTAGGTAATTGTTTGTAGTGGCCAAGGCGTTGTAGCAATAGTTGTCAGATCCAGCTAGTTTTTGAGAGTAACTCTAAACCAATGCTAGAATGCTCCACTTAGGAACATTATGTATTGCACTTACCTTAAGGGTTTCCTTGCAACGTTTCAGGTAAGGTGAGGAGCACTCATTCATCGTGAAGCCTGCTTTTTTTTGGTGGGAGTAATCTGAAGCCCTCGGCTGCAAGAAAAGACCTCAAATCACCAAGTTTTCAAACTGTAAATTTTGAAAGAAAAGGGAGCGGTTTGACTGGTGATCAGTATGCGGTTATGGTGTCATGTCGATTCCATGGTTTGTAGCCATATTTTTGTCTCCCTTCTATTCAGATCTATTGCTGTTTCGTCAATGCTTCTTTTTTTTTTTTGGTTGGATTCATAATCAAGGCTATTTTTCAAACAACGGACAAAATGGAGAACGCGAGTTTCAAGGGACCTGATGATCTCTGTTGCATCTGAAATGTCAGGAGAGATGTAAGGAGAGCCTCATGGCCCCCATGGGAGGGCCTCCCAGCTATCTGTTCAGGTCATTCTCTGACTATCTCTAGAAATTTAATGTTACAACGGATGAAATGGAAGGCGTTCGCAGCTGCAAGTAACAGCTAGTGGTTACCCAAATTACTCAAGCTTTTATCAGTTGTCACTAAATTTTGGTTGCAAGAAGTTGCTCACACTAACTTATTGTTAGGATTGTGCCTTTCCTCAGATAACGCTGGCTTTGTATATATGAATAAGAAAGTATGCAATAGTTTCAAAGCCACCTAATTGCAATGTGGTCCTAATCTTCAAATAAACCAATTACTGACCATCTGCAAAGACCAGCCAATTTATATTCCAATGGCACCTTTGATTTTTGTAGCTCATACTTTGGTTTCAGATATTAACTCTTCAGGCATTGAATTTGACATCAGAAGATCTGTCTTTGACGGTCCTCGCTCCAGCATCCTTCTCATCACCTCCGTCTGTAGTGTCCCTAAATTCCACGCCTACTTCCCCCTTTAAGCCCATTCCTGTTTTCAGGTCATTCTCTCTATCTATCTCTATCTGACTATCTTCAGAAGTTATATGTGACAATGCATGAACTAATGTAAGGCGTTTGCAGCTACAAGTAACTGCTAGTGTTTACCTTTCCGGGGTGTCCCGTAGGAGCGGGATAGGTTCTCTGTTCGTTGTGGACTCGAATGCATCTGCATTCCTGGTGGGAGGTGGAGGAGGAGACTCGAAATCATCCAACCAATTGAGATCAATTCTTTTGCAGATGTCTGCAATACGGATGATCTTCTCTGCGTTCAGATAAAGGCGCGTCTCTGCAGTGCTATTAAGCATTTGGTCACATTATATTGCAATGTCTGCTCAGTGCTGCTGGTTTCTATTCTTATTCCGTCTCTTGGTTTCTTTCCTTTTCTCTGCTAAATGTTTGCTGAAGATGATACATCTACCATTATATTTGGTGCTTTGGGCTGAGTACACTCTAAAGCTGTATTCATTCCTTGTTAACGCAGATCAAATCACTAGACTACCAACAACAACAACGGTTGAACATGGAACCAATGAATCTAAACACACAACATTCTCCTGACAAGAACTCTGGACTCCTTAGAATTTCAGTTTAGACGCAAGGGTGTGTTTTCACGAGCATAAAGGCTATCTATTTGGTTTCACCAGGCCCTAAGTCCGTATCAGGAGTGACTGAAATGAAAATGGATTCTGTGTCATCACACTCACACCTCTAAAGAATGATCCTTCCTTGAAGTCTTTTTGTTACCCTTTGCCTTTACTATTTACCCTTTGCCTTTTTCTCAACATCATTCAAAATCTGCTAAATTTGTTTTCAAGGCCATTAATTAACCTATTTTAACTTAAACAAAAAAACATTACATTACAATAATTAACCTATTTCAACTTAAACAAAGTGGCATAAGCTTCCATGAAGAATAAGAGGAGATGGAGAGACGACTTCAAAATCAGTATCTCAATAATTTTTAAACAAACTTTGAAAGAGTTAGACAGTTCCAAAAGCAGATTCACGCCATCATATCTCAATTATAAAAACACACTTTCTCAGGGAACAATGTGTGTGCCTAATGAAAACACTTAACAGTTTTATCTTTTGCAAAATTTAACTGAATTTCATTTAAATTAAACAATTTTTAAATTTAATTTTAATTTTTTGTAACCAAAGTTTGGATACCCAGAACCAAACCCCATCCGAAAATGAAAATGCTTGTATTTAGTTTCAGTAATAGAACCAAAATTCACAAAATCAAAATTGAACACAAATTGCCAAAAATTATGAAATTTCAAGTTAAGCTTAAACAACTTGAAATTTATAATATTCATTCATATATACCTTCGTCCTCAACTAGAAATCTAAATGTTTCCTACAAATAGTGTAAATTAAAATTACGTCAACGTAGTGCATTTTACGTACAATTGCAAAACTTACCTCACCCTGCCTTGTTGTAGCTCAGTAGTCTCATATGCCCTAATGCACTTGCACATGTCACTTTCCTAGCGACGATGCTCTCCTTAGGAACAAGACCAATCAGCCTAATTTTGTCAACCCTCTTCACGACGTCTTCTAGATTGCGCATTTTAAGGCAAACTAAAATCACCTTCAAATGCGAGTCAACAATCTGTTTCTTCATAGTGCAGGACCATCTTCTTCATCTTTCATTTTGTATGTCTTTCTCACTGTTTTTAGAAGACCATGATTGTCGCCAAGCTTGATCAAACGGCAAGCCGCTTTAAGACGTGCCGTTTGGTTCACGCCATGCTTCGCAAGAAACAGAAGCTTCTCAATCTTCATCTGAGGGTTGTACATGTTGAAACCTGGGCAAATCGTTGAAAAGAGAACCTGAATATGACATAATCTCTAAACACATAACATGCTCAAAAACGAAAACGCTTACACTTGTCGGAAGCTTCAAGGAAATCCTTGATTTCTTCATGTACAGTCCCATAATCTGAACCATCATAAAGATTTTGTCAAGGAGAGAACTTAAAATCTGAACTGAAATCGAAGCAAAACACTTTGTTAAATATTCAATAAAAACAATCATAACTAATAACTCCCAAATGAGAGTTTTTAAGGCAAGCTACTTCAAGTTTTCGGATTCTCTCAGTGCTACTCTTGAAGTATTTACCAAGTGGGAAACAAGAAACAAACGAGAATTTGGAAGGATCAATGGATCAAGAAACAAACAAACTCAATGTGGGATAAACAGAGGTTATTAACATGGCAAAGTTTTATATAGAGCCAAAAGCAGAAAAAACTAACCGTCTTGCAGATGGTACAGTGGTCCTCTAGCATATGGGATGTACAAGATTGCACACCTTGCTATTTGCTCAAATGCATCCACCACATTCGATCCATCTGCAACAGATATCTCAAAGTAGAAAGCATCTTTGTGGAAATAACACAAAGTAGAAAGCATCTTTATGGGAATAACACCAATCAATAGCTTCTTCTTTGGAAACCTTCAAATAAAAAACATGTATGAAACAGAAAAAAATTACATCGACCTAGTTAATTATTTCTAAAGAATAAAAAAAAATATGATCACAATGACATACCGCTCGGTCGCGTAGCTTATCGGTCTTATTGCCTATGACGACATACTTGAATTTATAGGGGTGTGGATGAACCTAGAAATAATAAAAAAAAAAATTTTAAAAAAAAAAATCAATTCGACAATTGATGTATAAAATTTATAGAATGCAAGACTTTATAGTTTATTATACCAGTGCGTTAAAGTCGTCAAAATGATTGGTCAAGTTGACAAAGGAGGTTCTCTCCGTGAGATCAAAGACAAGAACACAGCAAGACACATTGAGTGCACAGCCAGTACACTAGTGAAAAAGAAGGCTAGATTAGTCAAATGATTGTTAAAGGAAAAGAAAACACATGACAAGGAAACGAAAATAAGAAAATCTGGATTTTGTTACCTCCAAGTTCCAAATTTGATTATCTATAGCCATTAGTTTCTCAGGTTTCTCACACTCTGTTGCATAGTTATCTTTGACAAACTTGTTGATCAATGACGTTTTACCAACCCTGCAACATCAAACAAACAATAAGATTAAGACAAAATAAATGAAAAAGATACTGTGAAAGAGAACTAAAAACTTACATGCGGTCACCAACAATGCAAATTTGGAGACTACGATCCATAATAACAGTTGGAGAGAGGTGTAAAGAGTGTAACTCAAAAAATTCCTTTGACCGCATCATGCAGAATTACAAAAAAAAATTCCTTTGACCGCCTCATGCAAATTCCAAACAAACAATTCAATATTAAGACCCAAATATATGAAAAGAACTACACTCTGTCAAATAGAAATTAAAATATGTAAAACTGATAAATTATTTGCTGTCACCAACAATGAAAACTCGTAAACTATGAGCATATAAAAATTAAAATGTGTAAAGAGGCTGCAGCTAAAAAAAAGCATTTGAAATCAATTGCTCAACATATATACTCGATTATGAAATAAAGAATATTATGAATTAAATGACTCAAACATTTAATCGTTTCATTTCATGGTTATGAACAATAATCATGAAATCAAGAAAGAGCATGAACCCAAATTCATAAACAAATTCAAAATAAAAAACAAATATGAAATGAGACGATTAAATGTTTGAACAATCTCGCAAATTTTTCAACCTATTTAATCAGAAATGTGTATACCATCAATTCAAATCCAAAGTTAAATAAACAAAACTGATTTGAACAACAATCATAAAATCAAGAACGAGTCTGAACCCGACTTTTATAAACAAACCTGAAATAAATAAAAAACAAAAAAAAACGAAATGAAACGACTAAATGCTTGAATAATTCAAAAATAAATCAACATGCAACCTTAAACATGAAATCAATAAGTTCATTCACCAATCGAATGACATGCATGACAAAGGAAGCAAAAAAAACTACAATGCCAATGTCGGAAAATAACCATACAACATTGGAACACGAAATTGTAAATAACCAGTGAGTTGCTCTATACCATTTTTCTTCTCCATTAACAATCCATAACATTCAGAAGTACTCCACTTCTATAATATCATCACAACACACGACAACTTTCTTCTCCTTGTCAGTAATGAAGAAGCTCGTGTGATCCGAAAAATAATGGGGATCAGGTATTTTTAAATTTAAATATAAACAGGGAACTTGCCCCACGACACAAACGTGGTCTCAATCTCATCGGTCATCCATATACCATATTTCCACAATACATGTCTCTCGAACGAAAGATGTTATTCTCCAACGATGGAGAGAGTAATAATGTCAAAATAGTCAAAACGGCATGGTTTACGATGAAAAGGTGCACACAAACGTTTGAAACCTCTCTGTTGAAAAATCAAAACTCAGTATTGAGCAGCCGTGACATCCTTTTCGATTAGAGGCCGAGACCCAATAAGTATTTCCCTTCAAAGGAGTATAATATTAATATAGCCTCTGCTTTTTTTTTGTATATATTCCAATATAACATAGGAACAATAATAATAATATACTCAATTTTAATTTTGTTTTACAAAAAAAAAAAACAATAATATACTCAAGTTCGATCGGTGATACTGAGATTTCTTTCTTTTTAAAAGTTTTTTTTTTTTTTCATACCAAGATAACGGCAATGATTGCAGGAGCTCGGTTAGTTTGATTAGCTACTCTAATTCATGGCATCCCAGGTTCGATCGGTGACATACGAAAAAGACATACTGTATCAATTCATGGTCCATGCATGGACACATGCATGTTGAACTCATTATTGGTCCCGTTTTAAAAGTTGTTTAAACCATAAAGCAGACATCTTCGGATACCTCTTCAAGTTCTTGTAATCAACGTACACAATTCCAAACCTACGCAAAAATAAGAAAGCATTAAGACATATACTAACATTTTTTTATCATATTCAGTAGCTTACTTAATTAACACACCTTGAAGTATATCCTGATAACCATTCGAAATTATCGAGTAATGACCACGCAAAGTATCCAGTCAAATTGGCTCCATCGTCCACCGCCTTTTTAAGCTGAGCTAAGTAGTCTCTATAGTAGTTGATTCTCGTCGCGTCATTTAGTCCTTGCGCTAGAGTAATGTTGCCCGGATCATCCATACCTACAAATATTATATTCAAATTATAACACTCGATCCCCATTTACATGACGTTGGAGGTATAATATAACAAAGAAAGATATTGTTGTTAATACCGTTTTCGGAGAGAATCATAGTTGGGTTGCCGTACCGTTCCTTAATGTACATCAAGGTCTTGTACATTCCCCATGGTACGTTGTACAACCATTCCGAATATGCCTTTATATAATAAAATTAGATTAACTCATAATTAAACACGGGGTGATTAGAGAGAGAGAGAGTTAACAAAAATCAAAATGATATCATTATCTCACCCTTGGACCAATTGGTTTCCCATCCTTTGCAACTGCATGTGTAGAGATTAAGATTTCTCAGTACCCACTTGATTTAGTATAACGCAATCCCATAAGTAAGAACCAACCTTAACTAATCTCGGAACATATTTGGTTTTAAAAATCGGACCCTAACTTAGCTAGCAAACTAGTGATGTGTTCCTATCTATACAAGACACGATCATTCATTTACGAATTGAATATGTGGGAACAAGAAGACAAGAACTTACAGTTAAAAGCGACGTTCCAATCTTGCTGATAACCTAAATCCTTGGGTTTGGTGGTGAGATGTGGATCTGACATGAAGTAAGTCGTGTACTGGTTTATTCCCACGAAATCTATGGAACCTTTCATCATCTTCACTTCTTCCTCCGTGAATTTTGGAAGCCTCTCTTTCACAATGTTCTGCATCGTCTTGGGATACTCTCCATACACTATTGGGTGAATAAACCTTTGAAAATTACCCATTAAATTTTTATAAGCTCCCAACTTAATTAACGGTACAAATGAGTGCTAGCTAGACATCCAAATTAATTAGCTTAAACCTTTACCATCCGAAATGGAAGTCTCTAGCTCTTTGAGCAGCGTCATTGTCTGCTTCACTACTCGTAAGAGGCTCAAACCAAACGAAATCAAGAAGGATCCCAATCCTTCCCTTTTGTTTCTCCTGATAAATTATCCGGTTTCGATCGATAGTGTCATCATCATATATATATATATTCAAAATATCATAAAAACAACATTCAAGGAGCCTAAGAAGTTATAATAATACTACCTGATAACTTTGGCGGTATCTTTGGACGGCTGATGCGTGTGCCAAGATAAGGTGATGAGCAACTATGTATGGTTCGGTCGCTGAGTTTCCTTGTGTGCAGTTTCCAAAGGCTTTAGAGCACCTAGCCGGCGCGAAAATACCGTTATCATAACCTAGTGCAGCTACTACACGTGGCTCGTTGAACGTCATCCAGTTCTTCACTCTATCTCCGAACGTCTTGAAACAAAACTCTGCGTAATCCGCAAAATCTTCCCTATAAAATTGCCACATCATGTCATAAGATTTTGAAGCTTTTGCAGAGGAGACGAAAGAAAAGAAGATGATTTACAGGTTGGTGCTTACACTACTTGTTTACCAAGCAAGCCTTGATACTTTTGTTCCAAGGCCAGAGGAAGATCGTAGTGGTACAGATTCGCATACGGTGTAATCCCTAAGCAATTAAAATTATATTCATCAACTTTATAATCAAATCAAGCTAAGTGTCTATGAATTTATTTATACCTTTTTGGATTAAGTAATCGATCAATCTGTTGTAATAAGCAACTCCTTTCCAGTTGATTTTACCGGTTCCCTCTGTGTTCATAAGCTTGACTTTATAGATATTAAAAAAAAAACTAATATCAGCAATGTGATAATTTTTTAATATATTCTCGAGCAATTGTTACCAGGAAATATTCTGGACCATGAGATGGAAAATCTGTAGGCATCAAAGTTCAGTGACTGCATCAAATCTACATCTTCCTGATATGGGATTATCATCATGAACATTGAACACAATGTGAATTAAATATATTATGATTCGATAAAAGTCTGCCAGTCTTATGATTAGTGGTACATTACCTTATAACGGTGATATTGGTCCACAGTTAACTCAGCCGTGGCATTGTTGGCAATCTTTCCTGTTAATTTTTTTGTTCAATGGCCAAAAAAAACAAACAGAATCTTGATAATCTTGAATTCTTGATAATCATAATTATTACTTAATCAGCTTAGTGTGGTTGTAATTAAATTGATAATGAGATTAACCAGGAATCTTGACGAAGGCATCCCAGATGCTTGGCCCACGACCGTCTTGATGCGTCTCGCCTTCGACCTGATATGCTGACGTGGCGGTTCCGAACAAGAATCCCTCAGGAAAACTTTTTCTGTTTAGATCGCCGGTGCCTAATGGGACGGACGGCGAAGATTCGCCGGAGCGGGAAACAGAGAGGAGGAGGAGAAAAAGAAACATGAGGGGTCACAAAGAGAGACAAGGATGTGATCGAGTTTTGGGAGTGTTAGTTTGGAGATGATCAATGTGAATCTAGAGGCTAATAAGACCACCTCCATCGCCGGTTGTAAAGAAGGTCTTATGGAGATCAGCATTTTTTTATTAATAGGGTTATTTAACTATTGATCCGACAATTAATTGAAAACAAAAAGACAGGCACACTTGAAAACAAAACTAACTATATTCGAAGTTCTAACTTGGACGAGAAAGACAAAACCTATACAGTTTTCCATGTATTTATTTACTCTCTGAGAAACTTTTCATAGGCGGTAAGCTTGTGTAATGTGACATTCTGAGTATATCAATCTTCGGAAAGAAAAAAGAAAGTGATCAAAATATCATATATATAAGCCCAAATTCATTCAAAACTCATTGAGCAGAGAAGAGAAGACACAATCTCAACTCCCATTCTTTATCAGTAATCTGATAATAGAAAGAAACAAATGTGACTCAAGTTCTCATTTTTTCACAAAGATTTGACAAAACAAAAAAAAAAAATACAGAAAGTACCATTTTGACAAAGATATGCAAACAAAACAGACTCGCACAAAACAACACACAGCAACGACCAAACGGAAGATCGAAAGCCTCTATACGATCCCCAAAAAGTAGTAAGAAGCTTTTCCACAGAGATCTTTATATCTCACCTCAAGTCTTATTGCGGAGTTAAGCTCCAGACCCGGATACAAGCATCTTCACCAGAACTCACCACATGGGAATCATCAGCAAAACCAAGACCATAAACTCCACCTAAGTGAGCACCTTTAATGGTCATGCGTGTGGAAGGAGGTTTGTCCATTTCATATACAATCACACAGGTGTCTAAGGATCCTGTGGCAACCATGGTACTGTTCGGAGACCAGGCTAAGCAGTTTACGCGGGCGCTATGGTACAACATGTTCTTAAGTTTCATCTGTTTAAAAAGATACAAATATCAAATCAGTCTTTATGCTAGAGACTCATGGACAAGTCCTTAATCATCTTAACCAATAAATAACAAAATTACCTCTCTGGAGACTCTGTCCCACACAACTGCTTCTCTGTTCAAATCAGCTGATGCAAACATAGACAAATCCGGAGAGTAACGTATGACGCTGATGGCGCCTCTGTGTTTCTCAAGAACTGCTTCCTCAGCGAGGGAGTCGCCGTTCACCGAATAGATACGGAGTTTACCGTCTTCGCCACCGATAATGGCTTCGATTCCATCAGGTGTTACAGCCAAAGCAGTGACAGTGAACCCAAGGTTGATGGTTGACACTACTTTATCACCACGGAGAAACACAACTCCTGATTCAAAAGTCGCCAGAAGAAGATCCGGTGAGAGCGGTGCAAGGCTAAGATCTTTTGGTTGATTTCCAATGTCAATAGACTCTTCCTTTGTGCACTGATCGTCGTTATAAGCAATCCTGCAAATCTGGATTAAGTATCACACAGTAAAAGAACGCTGAGTTAGTTGCTTAACTAAACCAATAACTCTGCTTATATAACAACTTTATCGAACATTGCAGAGATCAAGTTGACAAGTCCTATGCGTGAAAAACCAAATTACCTTATTGTCAAATCCAGAGGTGACGATCTCTTCTTCATGAGCAGCAAAGCACTTAATCTGAGAGTTTTGAGTCCGCTGCAGTTTACCGCAAAAGCCACGGCCTAGCATCCATTTACATATCAGACCATCATAGCTACCGGATAGTATGTAGTCAGCATCTCCTTTGAGCACAGATAAGGCAGAGATGTTCTTCATATGCCCCGACAGCTGAAAGGGGGACTTGTCAAGATCGCTTGCTGAGAATATGCTGATCGCACCACCTAGAGACACAGTCACAATATGATCGTTCTGCCACAGACACCCGACAAGCATATCGTCCACTCCGCCCGATGATCCAGGACAGTTCAGTGTGCTCTTCAACGTTCCGTGACCGTTGTCCGAGATTTCCCATATTTTAGCTGACTTGTCTGCAGACACAGTGAGGACCTGGTTGATAATTCAAACATGTCTAACACATGAGTACAGACTCCGCATCAACCAAATTGTAATAAAAACTGAATATATAAGAAACTATCTCACTGACTCTTCATATAAACAGCCAAATTCTAGGCCACAGTTATATAGTTCATGTATCAACAGACTGCAGTGGGTAAGACTAATTCAAGCTTAATGTCATTTGGCTCTAATACGACGGAAACAGGTATAAGTTAGTACCTGAGTACCATCAGGACTCCAGCTAACGGCGTAGATGCTACCTCTATGTCCATCTTCAGACGAGAGCTCTCCAAGTTTCTCACAAGTCTTTCCATCATATATGATTCCTTTTTTATCTGAACTTACAGTAATGAACTTATTTCCATCTGGTGCAAACCTCACACAGTTGACAAAGTTGGAATGCTCTCTGTCGACCACCACCAAAACAAAACAAAAAAAAAAAAACTTCGTAAGCAATTCGGAAACACACGAGCAGGGAGGGAATAAAACAGATATAGAGAACCGATCTTCTTTCTTGCGCGTGTGTTTTGTAATATCTGACCTGCTTGAGAGCTTGAACTTGAAAGGAGGACCTTCATAGAAATTCACAAGAAAATCCTCACCACAAGTTACAATGCGGAACGGTCTGGTTGGCTTGAAAGCGCAGCTAAGAACACGCCTCGAGTGTCCATCAAACTCCCCCACATTTGATCCTGAATCCCACCTGAAAGAGGGTAACATCTCCACTCAAACAAATCAAGTCAACGCAATGAGTCAATAATCCGGTATACAGAATCGGTGCAGCATAATTGCGAAGAAGAATGCTCATTTCGATCGATCCGATTCAACAAATTCCACGTAACACCATCAGAAAAGCAAAATCTTAGACGAGTCGATCCAAGTCAACGCAGAAATGTTCGATCGAATTCAACACATTTACACGAAGCAGAAGAAGTCGATACTATAAACGACTTGACTTAATTTTGCTTTTCAGATGGGAGAATCAAAATCAAAATCAAAATCAAAAGCATCGAAGAACCAAGATACTACGACTCACATGAAAGCACGAACGAGAGATTTGCCTTTCCCATCACCAGAAGCAACGATCCGCATCCCGTCAGCCGACCACTGGAGATCATCGATCCGGCCAGCCAGAACTTTGAACTCCTTCTTCAGCACATGATCGTTGTGAGTCCCCCAGATTCTCACAGTCCCCGACACATCACCCGACGCGATCCACTCGCCGTTCGGGGAGTATCGCGCCACCGTAGCTGGGTAAGCATGCTCGCCGTAGATTGAGACCTTCAGAGGGTTGTTGAGGTCGAGAATCACGACGGATCGACCATTGGTGTAGAGGATGGTGTCGGACTTGGGGTCACCGGAGATCAGGATTCCACGACCCCTCTCCGTCGACGGGACGCACGCATAGGTTTCGGCGAGCTCCATTTTCAAGGACTTCGCACAGATCGCTTTGAGTGATTTTGGGTTTACGTGAATCGTGAAGGAAGGAAGATTAAAGAGAAGAAGGAGACCACACAGACAAGGAAATCAAAAACAGGAGAGGACAGTTTTGAGTCTTTTGAGTTTTGACATTAGCTGTAAATTCTTTTGATTAACAAAATAGTTTAATGATCATTGTCTTTTTCTGGCCAAACAAAATGTTGATAGACTTCAAAGATAATGGATTCAGTACTGAATAGTGAATAGATTGCAGTATTGCACAGACTAAAATAAAGGAAAATTATTAAATTTATTTAGGTTCTTCTGCTAAAGTGAAGAGCTCTTAAAAAGTTGCAACGAAAGTGAAAATGTAAAAGCCACGTCACAAGTAATTTAAAAGAGGAAAACTAAACGGCCCATGGGCCAGTTATCTTAGCCCATCCCGTCTATAGCGCTTACTTTGGCGTTTTATGAAATATGAACTTAGGAAAATCGAAGATTTTAATGAAGGGAAACAATTCGATTATTGGATGAAACATTGTAGAAGCGTATGAGAAAATAATTAAAAATCAGTCGTGGGGCTTCACATCTCTTGGTCGCATTATCATATCATATGTGAATATGAAGTATGGATGATTTTATAAATATATAGTATCCGTGCATAGAGAGAAGATAAGGAAACATAAGAACAAAGCTGTCGCAAGTCTCTCTGTCTTTCTCAAACCAGCCACACCACCTCGTCCCCATCACTCACATGCCCTTCTCTATTATTCTTCTCCTCCAAAACTGATATAATAATATCTTTGATTTGATTGCCACTCATAATAATTTCATCTGACCGAAAATATAGTTGAAATTGTGACGGATCATAATTTAAAATTTTAATTGATAAAACAATACAACAACAACGACAACAAAAACAAATCCAATTTACAAAGACAGCACATAAGACCTCTCTCCTTCTCTCTATCTGAATTTCACATAAATTATCTCGGCCAATCAACGTACTCCCACGTCACCATCAAATCCTACCCACGTCACCACGACCTAAGTAAGACCAATGTGATTACACTGAAAAGTAAGACGTGGACCATGTGGTGCGGATACTGAAGTAAGGTTGACGAGCCGTTGGAGAGTTCGGAAGAGTCAACGGCTAAAGGCATGCCGTCTCCGCCGAGGTTACATGACCGTGGCTCGCCGTCTTGGTTAAGCATGACGGCTCGGAGGACGGAAGTGACAGTTGGGAAGTAAGCCGCACGGTTCTTAGCGAGAAGCCAAGTGAGACCCATTAGGACACAGTCTTTGCTGTGCATCTTTGTTGTTCTGTTTCGGTCTTCCTTCGATGGATTTCTTGTCCCTGAAGATTTCTTCGGGTTTAGCTGCCAAACAGAAAAAAACAAGAAGTGTTTGTTTATGTCGATTATGGTTTGTTGCTATACAAATGATCCAGGCTTTTAGAAAGCAAGGAAGTGGAAACTAGTGTGGCTAATGAGTTTGGTGATTAAGATGCAGAGGAAGAATGAAATGAAATCATAGACAAAAACGGCGCGTGTGGATCACGGATTCTGTAACCGCGTATGAATGTGTGTAGTAGACTTGTCGGAAAGAAAAAGAACAAAAAGCTAAAGAACAAAACTTTTCCAAAATTACCATCCGCCATGGATGATGGAAAGATCAGAACGAATCCTAGATTACATAATTACAAATCTTCCTCACTCACTCAGATAGTAAAAACCCTAATGTGTTTTAAACTCAAAATATCATTAAAGGTTCAAGAAAAGTTATCAACTTTGGACCGTAGCTTATATGATATATTCCTCATTAACCCAAAAACACTATCTTAATCACTAAATCCAAACAGAACTCGGATGCTAAAACACCAAGAACACTAATGCTAATAGATGTGAAATGTATCAATAGACTATCTAAAGTTACTAGATTTGCATCAAAATTTGTTTGTTATAATACATTTTTCTTTCTCCTAATTCTAGTGAAAAAATCAACCTAATTCCATTTGATGTCCTCAATGACAGCTTCTGACGGTGGATACAAAACAGAACTCATCGCCAAAAAAATCTACCGGATTTTGTAAAATTTACAGAAAGAAGTTACATTAAAATTTACCTTATAGAGGCTGTTCAAGCACTTGTTGCAGCCACTGAGAGGAGATAACCTATCGTCATTGTTATGGCTTCCACTCAAACAATCAGTCTCTAAACGATCGACTCTCTCGTCTCCAACGAGCTTCCCTTCTTCGTTCACTCTAAACGCCTCCGAGCAGCTCAACGGATGCAATCTGATTCCACAGTAGCAGTAAACGACGTCGCACGTCTCGTTCGGCCTCGCTAGCTCAATCCCTCTCCTCCTCAGCGACTTCCCCAATGAGTCGACGCACGTCTCCGAGTCATCGGGGAGCAAAGGCATATCTTCTTCCGGAGTCGCCACGGCGGAGGATGTGGTGTTTCTCGCGGCGGCGGAGATCGAGCGGCTCAGAGCCGTGGATGAGTAAGCCGAGTAAAGCCACGCGCCTAGCACGGGGCAGCATCTTCCTCTGTGGAGCTTTTTACCGGAGCAGGCTGATTTGATTCCGTGGAAGAGGTCTTCCGGTAAATCGAGTGGGCAGCCGGAGAAATCGGATTGCTCCGGGAATGCGGGTATGGTGGCGGGTGGGGATGATTTGACCCGGAATGGCTGGACGGTGACCGGGTCTGGGTTTTGGGTCGGGCTTGATGAAACGTGGAAGAGGATGGTGGAGAAGACGATGAGGGAAATGGAAGAAGGCGCGTGTTGGAACATCGCCGGAGGAATGGAGAGAGAGAAACAGAGACAAAAAGAGAGTGAGTGAGAGAGTGTGGAAGAGATAGATGATGTGTAATAAAATATCACAATTGGGTACTTGTAACTAATTTAATACTAATAACTAGTACTACCAGTAATTTAATTTAACTTTTGTTTAATAATCTAATTGATTTTTCGTACGTTTGCATAACTACGGCTGCAGTAATATTATTGATAAACGTACGTAATTAGTCGTATCACGGGATGATTATTCTTCGCATCGAAACTTGAAAGAGTACAGAGGTGAGAGACTGATCGACAGGTTCACTTGTTTTTTTTTTTTATAATTCCAATACATAAGAGTTTGAACTTTGAAGGATTATTTTGTTTATATCTTTCTTCTTTTCTTTTACAACCTAAAACACTTTGGTCTTTAACAAACAAGCAAAAATACTTCAATAATTTGCTTTGACATGTAACGTGCATAATCGACCTACTATTAAACATAATAAATTAGCATGTTTTTTTTCGTAATGCAGACAACGTTTTTGTTAGTTGCCATAAAATATGCAAAAAGAAAAATTTCGCCTTGAATAAATTTTACTATTTAGTTAGCTGTTTTTCTCATTTTTAATCAAACTTTTTAGGTGTATCAAATTTTTCTCTTACTTCCATGACGGTTCATTCCCTAGTTACCTGAAAAGAAAAAGAACCCTTAACTTCTTTCTCAGTCGTTCCTATTGTCTCTTCTTATCTTGTCAAAGCATTTCTTTACAAGAAAATCAAAATCAAAGAAGATAAAATAAGTGTGTACTCTCATATTTGATATGCCAAACTTACATATTTCGCTATATATACAATGAACGCATTCAAATCTACTGAAAATAATACGGCTTATCTCGAAGCTAATCCTATATTATGGTAAAAAAAAAATTGTACTTATCAAGTCCATTTTCCAACAAGTGCTCTTTTTGAATAGTAAAAAGGTAAAAAGAAGAAATTATGTGGAGCTCCTCAATGTTAGAAAGGGTAACGTCAGGCACGCGAATGGTTGCACAAGCCACTTTAACAAAAAAGAATGGATGTAGTGAAAGCTGCATTACATGTTACAAACTCTTTTCCGAGAATGCCAAAACAAAAGTGTATCTGTTATTGCAAGATGTAACTTTTTCCGAAGGATAAGTGATGATTACCATGGAGTTACTGATAGTAGATTAATTGACAAATTGAACAGAAAAGTGAAAGGATGTTATGAACAAAATTGTATGAAATTCCTAACGAGGATAAAGTTATAACTTATTAAACTTAAGTTACACATACATTAAGCAATTGATAAATATCTTTGATAACAAAGATATTATTATCAAATTGCGATCTCAGTTTGTAATCTCTACCGATTACACATACATTAAGCAAAAAGAGTGGCTAATATTAAGAGCCACCGGAAACACTTCCGATGAAAATCTCAATAGTATCGCCGTGAGCAACACGGTGCCACCGGAAAGACCGATCATCATCCATTACATTCTGTTTGTATATAAAGAAGTAACCTTCTTGGGGCAGACTTAACTGAAACCTCTGTTGAATCTTAGCCAGCTCTTTCCTCAGCTCCCCAACGTTATCACCAGCGTTCACATCCACCGGAATCTTCCTCGTCCCGCATTTCGGCAACACCATTACTCTCAACTTCTTCCGGTTGTTGTTGTTGTTGGTCACCGGCATCATCACAGTCGAGTCTTGATGGCCGTTAGTGATCTGTTCTGTTGAGTTTGGCGGTGGAGATTGCTCGGTACTGAAGACTTGATTGTTGCGGTTTTGGTCGTTAGAGGGAGAAGAGACGTGGAGCTGGAGACGAGAGTTGTCAAGATAAGCTTGTTCATAATCTTCCAACAACTCATCAAATACGCTAACGAATTTTTCATCAAAAGCTCTATCAAACATTTCATCAAAAGCTTTATCAAATTCTTTATCTAATGAAGAACTGAATGAATTATGAAGAGGAGTCGACATTTAGTATATGAGATTTGTGCGTACGTAAGTTTCAGATTTTTAGTATGAAAGTGAACGTTTAGAATATCACCTTATAACAGAGATAACAATGACAACGTGAAGAGACTCATTTAATTTATACTCGACTCCTTCCTTTACAAAGTAACGTGAAGAGATTCCTTGAGAGCATATATTCGATTTTCTGGTTTTTAACAGAGATTCCTTTTTTGATTTGATGGACTTTTGCAGAGATTCCTTTACTTGAGGGATAATTGGTGTTTCTTACTTTTACTTGAGGGATAATTGATGTTTCTAACTATTATTACAGAGATGATTTGATCGTTGCTTGTGCAGAGTTTTGTTGTTTCTTATGTAAAAGAGATGACGACAAACCAACATAAAAGATTCGAAAACTTATCATGTAATTCAATAAAAAAAATAGTATTTGTACTTTCTTAAACAACGAAAACTTATCATGTAAAGAAAACAAAAAATCATGTAACGAAAACAACTTTACCCACAAGTAAATGAGTTTCTAACCAATGTCAAACTAAAGAGTTTAAAACAAACCGAAAAAGAGTTAGTTTAAGCTATATGGTTCAATTCAAGCGTTGTGTGGAGTAATTTGCAAGCGGCTCGAATCTCTCCGAACATTATGGAGAGGAGCCATCACGACTCGAAAGTATTTGATATTTTTCCAGTAAGGTCAAACCGTTCCAACGCAAGCCCGTACTTAAACAAGTATGTCTGTATTTGTAACTCGTACATGTTACCAAAAAATCCTTCACCACAACGACCTTTAGCGTCTTTTAATTTCCAAGCACTCGTGCGAAATTTCATTTAGCCAATACATTAAAATCCTTTGGTACCAAAGCCGTCTGCAATGCATGTCAAAATGATAATTCATCAGCTACATTTTTGCTTTAACACTAATTAACAAGTTTTCGTTAATAGGGTTCGTTTTAATAAGTTTCTTTGTGAACGCCATTACTTTTAACGTTAAATATTTAATTCGACACTACAATAGAGTAAGAGATAAGAGGTTCAAACATAAAAATAAAATATTCATTTACTTCCATGACGATTCATTCCCTAGTTACATGAAAAGAAAAAGAACTCTTTAACTTCTTTCTCAGTTCCAAGGGCTTTTTATTGTCCTCTTCTTATCTTGTCAAAGCATTTCTTCACAAGAAAAGAAAACCCAAATAAAAGCATTGAAATCTACTGAAAATAATACGGCTTATCTCGAAGCTAATCATATATTATGGTAAAGAAATTGTACTTATCAGATCCATTTTCCATCAAGTGATCTTTTTGAATACTTACTTCATCCGTTTCAAATTATTTGTCATTTGTATGAAAATTAATGAAATGTATATGGATGTATTTTAGCTCTAAATACATTCAGATACAATTTTATAAATGACAAGTAATTTGAAACGAAGGAATAGTAAAAAGGAAAAAGAAAAATTATGTAGAGCTTAGCTCCTCAATGTTAGAAAGGGTAACGTCAGGCACGCGAATGGTTGCACAAACCCTTTAACAAAAAATGAATGGTTGTAGTGAAAGCTGCATTACATATTACAAACTCTTTTCCGAGAATGCCAAAACAAAAGTGTATCTGTTATTGCAAGGTGTAACTTTTCCCAAAGGACAAGTGATGATTGACAAATTGACCAGAAAAGTGAAAAGATGTTATGAAAGATTTGTATTAAATTCCGACGTAGAGGTCATATTTTTTCTTAATTCGACACATAAATTCAACTATTAATCATTTTTGTATCCCGGTAAAGCAGCTAGGACTTGTCAACAAAAAAAGTAGCAGCTAAAATTACTTGACGAGCGAACAACCATACTTCCTTTCATTAAATACAAATCAAATCGCTGGGGACAATGAAGGTTTTAGTTATTTGTTCACAAGTCATGTCTCTCAGTATCTAACAAAGCTTAGTTTGTAAATGTCTAAAAGCACGGAACCAAAGAGACATAACCATTTCTTCTTCTTCTTCTTCTTCTTCTCTGGGAGAGATTTGTATAAGAATTGTAGAATCAGCCGTCTATTGTTAGCAACAAGTTTCACTCCCCAATGTCTGAATCAAATGTGAAGAACTGCGACTTTTTGAGACACAGCATCAACCGGATCACTGTTCGATTCCCCGTGCTGCCAAAAGAAAAAAATTTAGGAGCAAAGTGTATGAATACATTATTCAAAAACTTGAACTGTATATTATAACCTCTATGGCTTTCTTGAATTTTTATACCTCGGATTTGTCTCTTTGTTTCACGCCTATGCATTTAGATGCACTGATGCTGGCACTTTTCAGCAAGCTACGTGCACTGTAACCCGTCTGGCTCGTCCCATTCCTGTAATCTGAGCCCTCCTGTTGCGACTTGGGAGGGCTCTCGAGGGTCGTGGCTAAAGAAGCTGCAGATCTGTGGTTCTCGACTTCGTGATTGTTTGATCCATTCTCTTCCTTAGGAGCAGGGACTCTCTCTCTGCACCAGAAAAGGTACCACCACAACACATGTGATGATGATACAAACTTTACAACTTTGGAATCAAGTTTACAGAACACAACACATATGATGATGCCAACCATAATCTGTACTAAATACTACAAGTTAGGCTTTGCTCCTTTTGGGATATGGTTTGGTTTAACCGTGTTCTTTACAATATGTGTGTTATGGGATAATTAGCAAACTGTGCTCTGTAGTATTCTTTTGCTCCAGCAACTTCAATAAAAAGTCAATTATCAAGAAACAAAGAAGAGAAAGAAAAATTGAATACCTAGGCAAGGAGGCGTGTTGGCGTTGAAGAGGAGAGCTTCTCTCACCCTTACCGTAATGTTCTTCAAGATGTGCAAATTGTCTCTTAAACCGATCAACACCACTGCATTTTCATTTGGATTCCAAAAAAAATCCTTATCTTACTTCATAATCCGTAGTAAGATTTTGAATACAGACTGTAAATGTTATAACTTATAATACCTTGGGTACATGAAGCTAGTCTGTTCTCCACCTCGAAGATATTCTTGCAGCATCTGAGGATGATACTCTAATATCTGCAATGTTTCACATTCAAGTTTTGTAGGAGTTACATATAAATTTTGCCATTGCTCAGCGCTTAACCAATCCAAACAAGTTTAATGAATCAGACATTAGTGTACCTCTCTGTAGATCAATTCTCTCACGTCTTCTTTTGTTATTTTCCTTCTTTCAAACTCAAACTCGAGTTTTGGAATCGGTTGAGTAGATGGTTCTCGATCCACGTTTGCCAGACCATGGAAGTAAGGATCTGCCAGTGCCTGTATATAAACACACACACACAGACACACACAAATATATACATAAATGTTTCTTTGTCTGAGAGCAATTGATTTTGCTCTGAAACTTGTCAAGGCAGACGCTGAAAATACACTGGTCTAGAGGGGCTTTACCTCTTCAGCTGTGGGACGGTCTTTGGGATCAAACGCAAGAAGACGGTGCAGCAAGCGAAGGGCCAACGGGTCTACATGAGGAAATTTGTGAGTGAATGGAACTGGCGGTTTTCTCCTCATGTTGCCGAGATATCTCCTTGCCTTTTCATTACGAATCTGCAATAAAACGACACAAAACATTGATCACCATTTCAGGAAATCGAAAACTGATCCAACCCTGGTCTACTTATGTTATAACATACATACGCCGTGAGCTAGGCCTAAACTAATTGCCACAAAACAATGTCTGGAAAGCACCAGTAAGAAAATAATCATAGCTTATAAACTCTTTAACTCATAACTAATAAGTCATCAACGAAACTCCATACTTTAGCCAAATTGTAGCAGTTGAAAAAAAAAAAAAGATGAGCTTTAAACTGACTAATACCAACTAACCCTTGAAATAGCTTCAGGTGGAGGAGTACCAAGCAAATCAGTCATAATATCCAATTGGTGCACCACATTCTTCCCAGGAAACAATGGCTTCCCGGTGAGCATTTCTGCAAATATGCACCCTATGCTCCATATATCAATGGCAGGAGTATACTACAGCAGAGAAAGGACAAAAAAAATATTAATAGATTCTCAGATTGTCATGTCATAAATAAGTGAGAAAGGTGATTTGTACACAAAGAAAATAGAGAACTGGATTTTACTTTGGAGAAGAAAGAGCCACAAAGTTCTGGTGCACGGTACCATCTTGTAGCGACATAGTCCTGCAAAGAAGCGAAAACCAATTTGTATCGTTTAATTAACGAAATTGCAAAAGAAAAAACTTATGATATCAGTCTCTTAACATACAGTCCAGAATATAGCAGAAGGTGCATCATTAAAGGACACACGAGCAAGTCCAAAGTCGCAAATCTTGAGCTTGCAATCAGAGTTGGCTAGAATGTTTTTGGGCTTCAAATCACGGTGAAACACATTGGCTGCAACAAAGCAAAACACATTTTCTTCAGGTTTAGTAGAAAAGGCACACTGTACTAAGGTAACAACACAAGCCAAGACACTTGCCTGTGTGAATAAACTTGAGGCCACGAAGAAGCTGGTACAGGAAAAACTGGTAATGCTCAGGTGTAAGATCATCGTTGGCTTTAATAACTTGGTGAAGATCTGATTCCATCAGCTCAAAAACAACATAAATGTCTCTGAATTCTCTACGCGAAGGAGGAAGCATCACGTGCTTGATCTCCACTATATCAGGATGCCGGAGCAACCTGAGGAGCTTGATCTCTCTTAGAATCCGCGTTGCATCAGAGACGTGCTCAAAGACATCATTGATCTTCTTTATGGCAACTTTTTCTCCGGAATGCGTGTCGATCGCAGATGCCACAACACCGTAACTTCCTTTCCCTATAACTTCTTGGATCTGGTATCGACTGGCTTCACCGTACTCTGTAAAGAACTCAGTCTCCAGTGCAACCTGTGTTTTGTGCAAACATGATGACACCATAAGCTGCCTATTCACACCTAAGATTGGAAATTGATAAGAATAGTACCTAAAGTCTCCAAATTTCTACACATCACATGTATCTTCTAGACATATATAACCATAGATTCAGAATGAGACCAGAGGAAACATAAACAAGAAACCAAATCCACAATGTAGCAAAGTTCCAGCTTGCATTTTCCACCATGTTCTAAGCAATCAAGTACCAGGAAAATTGGATGATAAACCCCCAAATTGTCCCCTATTCAATCCAATATCTTTAACACAGTAAATAAAAGGTTGATTTGCTACAGTTCCTTCCAATGTAGTAGGAGAAATTGACAGAGACATAATCACACACAAAAAAAGCAACACAACCTATGACTATGAGGTCCAAAATCAATTCTGAATCTAAAGAAATCAAACAGATAAAAAGAAACAACAGATCCAAAGCGAGAATACCCAAAAAGGGTTTTTTTCTTTTTTTCTTTTTCAGAATTGCTCATCAAACGAAAATGGAGAGGAAGAACAAAAACGAACCTTTTTATGAGGATCCATTTGAATATAATTCCTCCTTGGAACCCTAATGCACTTCAAACCAGACAGATCAAAATCTCTAACAAGGGCGAATCTTCTCGCTTCTTCTTCTTTGGCTGCTTTGTCTTTTCCTCCTCTTTCTTCTTCTTCGTCCTCTTCTTCTTCTTCTTCTTCTTCTTCGTTGTTTCTGTAAATAGTTGTGAGCTGAGAACGCAAACTGCTGACAGATAATCGATCACTTGGGGCACACTGTCGAGAGCTGGTATGATTCGAATTACTCCGAGAATGAGGATTAGAATGATGATTATTAACGTTGGTGCTGTGACTAGCACCCATTAAACACCTCCACCACCACTTTCCTTTTCCTCTCTTTCCTAAATTAATTATTGTCGATTGACAATAATTATTATAATTAGTAAATGCTTCAAGTCTTCGACGCACGAATCTCTCAGGTATGGCGTGCTTCTCTCTTTCAAGTCGCCATTTTTTTATTTGTTTTTCCCCTTTCTCTCTTGTCCGATGGATGCGGAAGGAAGAAGAAGAGAGTGAAAAAGGAGAAGGTGAGAGGGTTTGGCACGTGCAGTCTCGCACGTGAAGCTTGTGTGCTCTGATAAAGGGCATGTTTGACTTTCTTACATCGCTTTTTTTTCATTTTTTTAATAACTTCACATGGCCTTTTCTTCACTCATTCGTTTTCAAAATCTCACTTTATAACTAACATGTATTCAATTGATTTTTTCATTAGTTTTTCTTCGTGGAAAGAAAGAAGAACGAAAAAAAAAAACAAAATGGAGATGATGGTGGATGGAGGAGCCCCCACTGTCCTAATAATGAAAGAAAGTTTTTTTTTTTGTTTGAGATGCCAGCCAATGTCTGCTCTGTAACTTGCTTCTAATGCACGTCTCCGGTCGTGAGTCGTGTGACTCGACGAACCCAAATAATTCATTTTTGTATTGAGACAAAAAAAAAAAACCCATTAAAACTGTTAGATTATTCTAATGACCATCTCGTATCGAGCGAGGAGGCCCATTACACAAGCAAGCCTTGTTGAGAAATCGGGTCGAGAAATCTAATTTTCTGTTGTCCGAGAGAGAGAGACCATTATTAACTACTTCATTCAATCAAAAACAAGCAAACTAGAAATACTTTGTACCATCGAGTTTGGTTTCAATTAATAAAAGAATGATTTGGTTTCAATTAATATAAGAATGATAATTCGGTTCACATTATTCGACTAAAATATAAAAAATAACATATATTTATGAAAGTTATAAATCCATGATTGTGTAGTTGATGTGTTATTAGAGTTTTCCCTTCAACAATTGCACGATATAATCACAATGATTAACGAAATTAGAAAACATACGTAAAAAGTAGTAAAAAACATGTATCTCAGCAGTTATTTGCTTTACATATGCTCTGCTCGTTCTTTTTTCACCCTATTTTTGGTTCTTATTTTTTTCCATTTTTATTTAATGATTTTTTTTTCTATATTTTCAGTTACAGGGATATTAATATATATTGGTTGCCATTTCTGAACGATGGAAAATGGTGTTTTGTTCTAATCCAACATCTAATAACATATATATAGATGAGTTTTAGTCATTTGCTTTATTGATTATACTAGTAAATGCCCTATGCTCTGCAGCTCTGGTTGTTGAATGATGAAAATAGTGTTTTGTTCTAATCCAACATCTGATAACATATACTTACATTCATATACATCGCTAGAACGACAATTAATAAAAAATAAAGAAGTATATTCGACATAATGTACAATACTTTCACCTGAAAATATTAATTGCATTTTTGTAATAAAATTATAATAAATAACAAAATTTCCAACAATGTCACTAAATCAAATTGAAATCTGACATTTAGATTATACAGGTTTTTTCTTTCTTTTTTTATCGTATGAATGATTTATTAGAAAAGACGAAAGACATCCTAAGAAAGGTTACAGTACAGAAAAGATTTTCTAAACATAAGAAAAAGACAACATCAAAGCAAACAAAGAATAACAATTCCTAAGACAAAAAGGGGTTTACTGATTATCTAAAAGATTGAAACACTTTAGCTTTTAGATAAAATCAATATGAATTTTTCACCACCATTCCTCTTATTCCCGTTTTGTTGCATACTCTCCAAGAAGGACTTATGATATTTTGCTAAATTTTTGTTCCTTCTTCAAGAGACAAAAATATTACTTTGGATGAAAGTTTCTCTTATATCACTAGTTCAGATTGTCATCTATAAGTACATTTGATTTATGTAGTAACTAATTTGCAACTTTGGATCGTTCGCATTTCGGTTTGATTTAACATTTTGCTTAATTCGTTTTACGAATTGTGAGTTCGTCCCCTTTATTATTATTACTAGTAATTATTTACTACAAACTTTTTTTTTTTTGCAAAAACTGATTTCATTAATTAAAAGACCATTTTACACCACATAGAGGGGATTAAACATCCTCTAAAGCAAATACAACAATGCATAAAAGCAAATAATATTAAAGCATAAAGGTAATCAAGATAGCATGACAGCAAAATGGAGACGAAGCTCGCTTGCGTCAAGGGAACCATCACGGCGAAGCCGAAAGGTCGAGAAATAGTCACATGTGACTTTGATAGTATTTACTACAAACTTAATTAAAAGGGTAGCGTATTAGGTTAAATCAACTATCAATATTTTCTATAAATCCACTGGAAATCTTATCAAACCCATGTGCCGGGAACCCACATGAGCTCATGAGGTGGAAGAGAACGAAAAAAAATTCAGAAGACGGAGACATCAGAATCTGATTTGTCACCTTTTCCTGCTTGCAAACATAATATCAGCAAACGGGTGTATACTCGTTGTAATAAAAAAACTTACTCCCTTTAAAAGTATGAGTCTTTTACTTTTTTATTAGGGTATTTTTGTTGTCTTCTTAGATCACTTCTGTTAAGGGTTTCTCAATAAAATTAGAAACCTATGTTGAGAAACCCTTTGTGTTATAAACCACCGATGAACATACTTGTAGTGAGGGAAATGCTCTAAAAGTTCTTACGAAACTCTTTGAATTTCTTTTTCTTTTTGCTAACGTTTCCCGCTTGTTTAATTGATAACACTTCAAGCAGTCCACCCTTAACGGCTCCATTTCTTTGTAGGATATACTACTAATCTATAAGAAATACTTAATATACACTGAAATCGAGGACATATATGAGATTAATCAAAATAACAGTTTTGCAATGCATTGGATAATCAAAATAAGTTTATACTCTATATGTATATATGTTTAAACTCAAACTAAGATGTATGAAAATGTCAAACTAAATAAAAAATAAAAAATACGTCGAGCAACTAGAAACTGTAACTTTTCACAATTTTATAGTTTTCTTGAAATTGTCGTTCTTTATATTATATTTTGCTTACTGTTTAAATATACCACATTTGTTTGCATGCAATACCAATACATAATAACAAAAATAAGAGTTTGTTATGTTAAAGTTACTGACTATTATGCCTGTATATACGATGTAATAAAAATACAAGTTTATATTTTTTAACTATATTTTGTTTAAGTATATGTTTTTAACTATACTTTGTTTTAGGTCATTTATATCTAATTTTACACTTATAATTCAAAATATAATCAGAGTATTAAATTCATCATAAAATTATATGCGAAGCATGAAATTAAATTTAAAAAGGTTTTGAAGCAATTACATAGAACTAAGAAACGATCATTTTTATCCAGCTTTTACATTTTTAAAAAATTCATAATTTATTATTTTATATTTACATACCAATTTTTTTAAAAGTTTGTGAATTGTAATTTTATATAATTTTGTTAAGCTATTATAGTTTTTATATCAAATTTATTTGAATATACGAATGCTGAAACGATTTTAAATAAAGCTACTAGATACATTTTTAAGCACAGTCATCTGACCAATTTAACTTATCATACACTTTTCAATGGAGTTTTTTTTTTTCTTTCTTGTAACAATGTAATGTAGCTTGTTACATCGGCTACTTGATGCAACAATTATGTTTGCTAGATTTCTTTTATGTGATTCAACGTAATTATATATGGTATTTATTTTTGTATCTTTTAAAATTAACTTCGTTTACATTGAAAGGAAAGAGATATTTTTAAAAAGAAAATTTCTGTCCATTGACCCAAATCCAGCCGTATGGTGAGTACAAAAGGAAATTAATGTATAGAAACACAAAAACCAAAATGACACATCAGTAATCCTCGTCAAAATCTTACGATATCCAATCAACGGTGAGATTTACAAAGTAACCACAATTTACCTTATCATCATTTAGATATGCTTAATCCTGGACCACTTGCTTTCACCAAACTTTCTCTATTTATATCGAAAAACTTGTTATACAATTTCACATAGACAACAAGAAGAAGAAAGAGTAAAAGAAATGAAATAAAGAAAACTCTAAAAGCTAAATCTCTGATTTTTTCAGTTTTCTTCTCACAAAAAAAATCATGGATCTATCTTTGTCTCTTTCCAGTGATCCTCAGTTCACTCCTCATGCTTCATATCCCACCTCCAACCCTTTGGTCTCTCGTCCTGTCTCTGCTCCGAATAACCCCTTTTTTGGTGGACCACCAGGTTTCCCGATTTCATACAATAACCATGTCTTCCAACCTCAGCCTCAGCCACAACTACAGCTTCAGCCACAACCCCTGGCCCAGGTGCAGCCGCTGGCGCAGAACCCTTACGTTCAACCGACCATTCAACCGCTTGACTCCTCGAGAGACTGTTCTTACCCCGAAGTAAGCTCTCATCTAAAGTCATACTCTTTAACACAATAATATTCCATTAGTTTTTTTTTTGGTGGCTAAATTTTGGTTTTCTCGTTTTGTCTTCGTAGATGATTTCTGTGGCGATTGCAGCGTTGAACGACCCAGAAGGTTCGAGCAAGATGGCAATTTCGAGGTACATTGAGAGCAACAACCCCACTTTACCTGCTGCTCACAAGATCTTGCTGAGTCACCATCTCAAGATTTTGAAGACCATTGGTCTCCTTGTGATGGTGAAGAGGTCCTATAAACTCGCAGCTCCTTTTCCTCTGGAGAGCGTGGACGTTGCTGCTTCCTCTGCAAGTTTGAGAACTCCCAAATCTGAGATTCTCCGGACCAACGAACAAGGTCTGTTTGATATGGTGACTGCCTCTTCTTCTGCATCTGCTTCTGCTTCTGTCCCTCAGAAGCAAGGTCGTGGTCGACCCCCAAAGCCTAAGCCTGGAGCTCAACAACTCATCGTCCATGCGAACGGATTGCCAAGCTTAGAACAGGACAGGTTGACCATGACCAATCCAACTGAGGAGGTTCAAGTTACAGTGCCGGCAAAGAGAGGACCTGGTCGTCCAAGGAAAGATGGATCTGCTCCAATCTCTCGAGCTGGTGTGTCCGGTGCCATGAAACAAAGAGGTAGACCACCGGGTCGTAGAGCTGCCTTTGTGAATCATGATGTCGCCAACAGTGTTAGATGTAGCGGAAGGTCCAGCATGGCTGAGACTAGCGACACCGTTGTTGCACCAGCAGGTCTCGAAGTTGTGGCGGTTGAGCCGAGGATTAAGCGTGGACGTGGAAGACCACCTAAGATTAGTGGTGCTGTGAATAGGATCATTACGAAGCCAGAGCGAGGACGAGGAAGACCAGGTAGACCCAGAAAGGTATAATTTTAACTCGCATTCTCTTTTTGATCTTTAGTTAAGATAGATTCGCAATATCGGAGCTTAGTACTATGCATAACTGTTCACTTCTCCTCCTCCAATTTAGAGAAATGAGTTTATCTTTTATACTTGTGTTGCCAATCATTGTTAAATTAATATCGCTTTCCGCTTTTGACTATTGTCGGTTTCAAGTGTTTTCTAAAGTTTTTTTATCTATATTTTTGTCCTTCGCTTTTGTCTTATCCTCATTTGGTCTATGTGGTTTATTTTATTTTTATTTGGATAATTAAGAAGACTAAGAAGTCGGTGGTGTCTCGACTTAACTGGTTTATAATTTTCTCAACTATATATAGCTATGCTTGTTTTAGTCACTCTTATTCGCTCTATCTAGCTTCTTTTTGAGTAGAAACATGGTCAATCTATCCAAATCTAAAGACTTCTCTTTATTTTTAGTGTCTGTTTTGAATTGGTTGTACTTATTTCTAACTTTTGTTTTTCCCGTTTATGAACCCTAGAACACAACATGGGCAGTCACTTGTGCCACTGGGCCACAAGATACGGCCTATGAAGATCTCAAGAAGAAGTTTGATCTCTTTGTAAGTTTTGTCGACATTAAACAATTTACAGTTTTGTTGTCTTTCATTTGATTCGGTTTTGGATTAAATTCTAAAATCTGCATTATTATGTTTTTCTAAATGATTTAGCAAGAGAAAGCCTTGGAAATCGTGAATGTCTTGAGAGCTGAGATTGCAACTAACAATCCAGCAGTATTGCATGCCATAATGAACCTGGAGGAGCTAACTGGATATGGGATGGTTGAGCCAGAAGTGATGGAAGAGGTGCAGCCAGAGGATGTAGCACCACATACTGAAGATGCAGGAAAGTAGACTAAGATGGAGGAGACCCAGATCCAGACAGGAGCAGAGGCAATGCAAGAAGCTATGTTCTGAAAAATAATGGAAAAAACAACCTAGATATAGCCTTGGAGTCTGGCGTGAGGAAGAGTCTTCTTTTTTAGTATTTTAGGTTGGACTTATCTTTAATTTAAAATTTTAAGAACTTTTAGTTTTTTCGTTCATTTTTGTGTCTGCAAAGAGAAAACGAAAGACTAGTTTAGTGTTGTTGAGTATGTCTCTAACCAGTTACATAACATAAGTGGCTGTAAACTAGGGATGTTTTAAAAATAAGAAGTTGTCTTTCAGTTTATTTTTCCAACTTTTTCTTCTATTCTGCTTATGTACTTACAACTATTAGTTTTAGACTTAGAAGTAGATTCTTAATTCTATAATATTGTCGTTAGTATCTTAAATCTTTATCATATCTGTTTATTTCATGTTTTGTATTGCCCATAATTTACTTTTAGCTCGAACCTATTTGACTTAGGAAACTTGTTCAAAGCTATCTTTAATAAATAGCAATGCCAGTAACATATTCAACAACGAAGAACATTTTACAGTGACCAAGCAAATAATTTTGTTAACAATACAATAAATATTAGGGCAACACACATAGTCACCTAAATATTAAACGAACTAATATGTTATTCTTCTATTTCCCGTCACAATTCTTCTCTTTGCCTCTATTCACAACAAACGAGTCAACGACATAATAAAATTGTATTTGCTAATTGATAAATATTTTTCTTATTGTAGTTATGTTTCATATAATATTAGATTTAGTTTTATTTGTGTTTAGAGTAAATTAATAGGCAAAACTTAAATAATTAGCTAATTTATTAATTTGAAGGAAGTATAATTTAGATTTTTAGATTATAATATATGTTTAAAATTTAGATATGTATTATAGTTTTGTGAATTTGGAAACAATTAGTTGTGGTTATGTGAAGGAAAATGTATTGAAGTTATAATGATTTATTACCACAAACAACAAGTTAATATGCATTTGATATGATGTAGTTCGAAGCCTTTTATCACCGCTTACGGGCTTGATATCACCAAAATCAATTCTCACATTTATTCCTCACAGAGAAGATCATCACTACAAAAGCCAAAAGAGTTTCAGAAAAAATAATCACAAAGTCTACGCGTTAAAGTTGTAAGGTAGAATTCATTGCCATGAAAAAAAAAATAAGAGTTCTCCCAGACACGCTTTCCAAGACCGCCGTTTCCTCCTTTCACGCCGTTGCTCTGCTCTGATTTCGGAATGAAACCCCTTCACCGGCGTTTCTTCTCCTGAAATTGGAGCGTGGCTTCCTTTTCCCCGGGCTCCGATTTGGTGTCTGATGATTTTGTTTTCCTTTCCGCCGCTGATTTCAACGACGAGACTTTTCTGTCTCTGTTTGCTTCTCGGTCGTGCTGCTCTTCCGGTGACAGATTCAGCAGGATCTCCAGAGATCTTGAGGACGGATCTCTCGCCTCCCTTCTTCAACTTA
>OVBJ01001271.1:0-30797 GCA_900406535.1 Noccaea bulbosa
TCCCCCAGAAATATCTTTTAGTTTATTGATTATTTTTTCTGCAAAGAAAGAATATGGTAATCCTGAGATAAACCGTTCTTTCCAGAAAGGTTGATTACAATCTTTTCTTTGGAATATATTTGTTACAAATATATCTTTATACCATTTAAAATCTTCTAATGTTGGACATCTTAAATGGGTTAGTATAATTTTTTTACTTTCTAATTCTTCTGCTGGGTTACCAATAAAATGCATAGATAAAGTATGGATTAAAACCTCTACAGCATTTTGTTTTTCTTCTTCTTCATAAAAACCTTCATCATTATATTTTCGTATGGTTTCTATATGATTAACTATAGAATCTTGAGTAGATGGATCTAATAAATTATCCCACCAATATCTTAATGCCCCAGTAAAACCAGCTATTAACATAATACATGTTTGTTTATCACTACTTCCTTTTGCTTTAAATGCCATTGCGGCCATTCCCATTTCTTCACATAATTTCATTATTTCGTATTCTGACTTACCATCTATATTCCATTCATATATTCCGTCACCGGTATATACGTTTGGAGTATATTTGTAGTTTTCTTCAAATAATAGATCGGGAGGCGTATGTCTTGGATAATATGGTTTATTAGATTGCATACTTCGATTCATATTTCTATGTCTTATTCGATTTATTTTTTGAGTATCTGACTCAGAATTTTTTGAATAGATATATTGTCATTTTCATATATGTTGTGTATTCCTTTTCCTTTATCTAATTTCTCTAATGTTGTTGTTATTGATTTCAACAATTCATTTTCAGGAAACTTTATTTCCCTAGATGTTGGTTTGAATATAGGTGCTGTGGTAGAAGAAAAAGGATGTTGATCTACTTGATTAATTTTGTTCACCTCTAAATTATTATCCATATTATCTATTTGTTTAGAAATTGTGTATAATATTTGACTTTGATAATTATTTTGTTGATAAACATATTTAATATCTTGTTTTGTTATAGGATCAGTATCATTTTGATTAGCTCCTGTTTTAATTGGGGTTGCTATAATTTGCCTATCTGCTGTCTGTATCTTGATATCCACTAATGGTGGATGCACTGATTTTATTTTCTTGCCATCCATTTTTTCCCAAATTTGACTTAAGGATGCACTTGTATTAATTTCTTTAAATGGATGATTGATATTATTTGCTAGTGCATATATTTCAAAGCACGTGAAAAATGGAATATCTACTTCTTTTGCAACCATACAATTATACCAGCTGTCTCTATATAGAGCTAATTGTTGTTTATTAAAGGTTTTGAAATACCAATCTCGCTTTTCTTTATTTTTACTGAATAAAATCATTTCTAATATATTCTTTGTTAATTTCAAATTGTTTGGTTATAGCATATATATTAAAATCTGACTGCGTAGGTGATGTTGGATAAGTATTTGACTCTGGTTCAGCTATAGGTGCTTTAAATTTTATTGAATCATCTTGTTTTATATTTTGAGCAACACTTTCTGCTTCTGATTCGGTACTAGATTTTTTAGTACGATATTCAGAAAAGAAAGCTCTTGATTGTATTCTACTTGAATAATAAGAACATATCCTAGGAGGAGGTGGTTCCGTAAACGAACCGAATTTGAGTAATATTTTTCCATCTGGTTGTTCATATATTGTTGAAATACTTCTTTGCTCAAAGTTTCTTGGTGGTTGAGTAATTTCTAATTTTCATTGATCTGGAATAGTAATTTCATTCCAATTTAGTTGCTTAGGTGCATATGTAGCTGTTGATGTGTCTTTGCTATGAACAGCTAATATTATTGTTTCACCTTTATTATCTTGTAATAAACATCTTGGATTAAGCTCAGAATTTGATTGCTTAAAATATACCCTATATATTAGTAAATATTCATGTCTTTCATTTTGAAACTTAAGTTCAGGTAGATGGATATTTAATACTAGAGTGTTGAGTATAGTCGGATCATGTAAACTTATTTGATAATTAGGAGCACAATTGAAATAAACTGCTCCATTGCATAGGTTGGATTGTACCACTCCGAGGAGTGAATCCTCAAATTTTAATAAAGTTTTATCTCTTAATAGCATAAGTATAGGTGATGTGTTGGGNAAACTTTAATAAAGTTTTATCTCTTAATAGCATAAGTATAGGCTGATCTATACATGTTTTTGATAAGGGTTTAATTGCTATTTGTACAAGTCCAAAGTGCAAATAATTAAATCTTTTTTGTTTATATTTGTCTAATTCTAAGGATGATAATAACTTTATCTCTTCAAATTCATGTTGAAGAGAAATAGTTTGTTCATGTTCCTTTATTGAATAAGCGGTTTTAAAATCAAATGTTCCAATTTGATATATTAAGTCTGGATTAATGTGGGGTAAACTATTTTTTGATATTTCATTATTAAAAGAAGATATCTTGGTTATTATTTCTCTTGAATTAATAGTAGATGTAGATGTTGATGCTTGATTGGATTTAAATAGTTTTCGAAAAGATGAAGCCATGATTAATCTAGTTTGAAATGCATACTAGAAAAGATGCTCACCGATTTCAGAGTTGACACTTCTACGGCTTACCAACGGACTGACGGCCTCTTCATAGGACTTACGGCCTGGAACACCAGTAGCTTTCTGTCTTGGCTGGAATGGAAAGATCGGTCTAGATGTCTTTGAAACTGGATTGATCTTGGCTGGACCTTTTGGCGTCTGATACCATTTATTGTTACTTGAATGTGAACAGTAACTTTGTTTACTGCTTGTAAAATTGTAGAGAACTTTTACAAGATATATGAATAAAACTTGTTTTATTTAAGTGTTTGGTACAAAGTTTCAAAATTTGAAAACTTAGAAAACTTAAAGCTTTTACAATTTTAGAGAGAGAATGTTTGTAGAGAGAAGGCAGAGAGAATGTAAAATTGCTCATGTCCCTCCTTCCTTGCTATGGCTTGGTATTTATAGGAGAAGTGTAGGACTGTTGAGCTGCTACGTGTCGCTCATCTGACGGTCCGTTACTTCTGTTGTGTTCTTTAATACGTGTCATTCATCTATCGGTGCCGACACTTCCTTACGTCATTGCTTACGTCTTTGCTTACGTCTTCATGTGGGTCCCATGTGGGTCCCATCTTCTTCTTGATCGTCTTGATCTTCATATTACAATTTTGATACAGATATACTCTGTATATTATTTTATTTTAAGAGAAAATAAGTACAATAGTACGTAAATAATATATAGAGTCTACTAGAATGTACATCGATACAAAGGGAAAAAAAAAAAAAAAACTTCTTTTATCACATTAATTTACTTTGACACAACAGCGGCTTGCCAACGGTCTTACGCAGAAACATTGTACATGAAATCAGTTTCAGTCGCGGCCTCGACTGACCGCAGACCAGCGTTTCCACAACGGATTGGCCCGTTTAACCCAACGTCTACACAGGTCAGGCCCGCTAGGCCCAATTATTCGTGGTCTTTTTATTAAGTCAATCAAATCTTTCCATTTTATGTTTCGCTATGTTATATATATATATATATATAACTAGATATCTATAGTTTCCAATAAGAGAAGATATTTATAACAATTTTAGCATATGTTTGAATACAATAAGATTTGATTTTAAAACATTCTACGAAACCATCAATACACTAAGATTTGTTATCAAATTTAAGGTTCTACCAAGCCATTGATTTAATTGCTCATTTCAGTCTTTGTCAACATATTATTGTATAAATATACTCAAAATGAACATCTATCAAAATATTCAATTTTCAAAGTAACTAAACTTAACTGAAAGAAGGAAAAAAATGGCCAAAACTTCTTCTTCACTTCTGGTCCCTATCATCTTCCTTGTCATGTTTCTCCTAGGTATTCATTTATCTTGAGGTTTATGCATAAAGTATATTTCTTGAAATTTCAACTCAATTCGTTGCCACATGCCTCATATGATGTATACTTATAATTTATTATGATGTTAGCCTTACGTAACTATTTGCCTTGGTTATTCATTAAAATACAACATGATGTTTACATAATTAATTTTTAGTTCTGGCCTTATTTATATAAAAATTTATCATGTGTTGTAGTTAATTTCATTGATATCTTACAAGTCTAAATTCTAAAAGGTGATTTTTTGTATATATATATAGTTGGGGGAGAGCATGGGTTGTAACGTTTCTGTTGGCGATTGCTCCAATGTTGATGTGTGCAAAACGCGATGCTCACGTTCGTTTCAAATAGAGCATAGCAAAATTTTCGCAAAATGCGACCGCACGGAGCGCGAACCCGGTGAATCAGGAACATGTATATGCTATTGGAACGGGGATTGTTAATGATAAGACTCTTATGTGATTCATGCAATATTTTAAAATTTAAATTCTTCATCATGTATAAGCAGAAATCAAAATTAATAAATCAAAATCATAATTGCTATGCTCCTTTATAATATTTTTGGTTGGTTTTTTATTTACCGAATTTGTTTTATGTAATACAGAGAATTATTACCAATGTTGGTCAAAGGGGTGAGAGCTAATATAATTTTCTACATATCAAACCAATATTTTCTTTAAAAAATTAAATCAATAAAAATAAAAGTTAAAAACTAAACTGTTTAATTTTTTTACTCGATTTATTATATTATTACAAATTATGAGAACTGTTACAACAATGATTCTACACGTGACGTAATCTTTCTTTTAATAGTGATCATCTCCTTCAACGTAAATTTATGTAATTCTATATTTCATCTTAGTGCATCTGAGCAGATATGGTTTTCTATAATCTAATCGATGTTGATTTACTTGCGGAATCTCAAGTGAAGAAGAAAGTGTCTGAATTAGATGGTGACCCATATGGTCTTATGAACATTTCAGTTCAGAATGGAATCCGTAAATGCACTAGACTATAATCCGACAAACAACAAGATTTCCTAGTGTGAGACACAGATAACTGATCACATCTCCAATTTGGGAAGATTATATTATTACACCGTTTCTCTATACATATGCTGTTTATGCAGTTGAACCAACATGTTTTAGATTTTCAGTCCATAAACTTTAGTTTCGCTCGACAACTGTTGCAAATAACTTGCCATCTTATAATCTTGAAAATCATGTATTTTTTTTTGAAAAAGGTCTCCTAGTACGTTAAATTGTATAACTTAAAACATTTCCGTGCATGTGCAATAACGATTGTAACAATTAGTGGGTGAAATATATTGATCGTGTTGGATTCATGTCGGATAGATGAAATATATGTTAGTAACTACTTGCATGCATGTATCGTTTGAGGGAGGTCTATTTTTAGCTTTGTTAGATATGTTTATGAAAAAAAAAAAAACGAGTTAGGTACAACCGGATAAACTGCATTTTAAAAGAAAAACTAATTTATTTGTTAATACCAAAATATTTCAGAATTTGGAACACCAAAACCGGAACACTGAAATGAATAAAAATCAACCGAATGTAAAGAAAATACACAAGATGTCATGAGAGGTGATAGGTTATAGACTTAAGGTATCTTGTTGGAACGTGCCAAAATGAGAGGGGTGAAAGTTCGACGGTAGAGAAAGATATGCACCAACTTGCCGTTAATTAACGTCGCTGAGACAGCGAAGTCAGAAGAAGATGAAAAATTGACGGCTCTCGTTCGGCATTTGCTCATATCTTCTTAACGGCTGATATTTATTGTTCGTTTCATTGGACTCTTCTAGACTCATTGAATTATTTATTCATTCCCTAAAGTTTATTCAGTTTCATTTATAACACGTACGGTGGAATCTAGTTCCGTCTGGCCTGATGTTATACTTTCCCTTTATTATGGTCTATATTTGCACCATCGAGAAAAAATCGCGAGGGAAATGGGGACACATTGATTTTATATGACAATTAGCTTGTCTCGTGACTGGTTTTAGGGATATCAGATGTGAAATTTGTTGTTGAAACGTGAAGTTCAGAGGAACATATATACATTCGTTCAGAGAAGTTATCAAGCAGAATATTTACATGAAGCAGGAACTGAATTTAATTTGTTTTAGGTTAATCAAACGCCATCGGTGTGTTAACTTATAAACATTTACCAAATGTACTTGTATGATTGGAATCTCGTGAAGAATAATGGTACGTAGATGTAATAATGTAAAACGAGAACAGAATATCGAGAGTGTTTTTATTTTATTTTTTGAATAGACACAAAATCATGTACTCCTTATCTTTTTAAATTAATACTCATTATGTTCTTTAATAGTTGATGTTTTAGGAAAATTGTGTTTGGATGTATTTGGATGTATGTGGATATGTTTTGGGTCCAGATAACTCCAAATAATGTCCAGATGCATTTTCCTAAAACATTAATTATTAAGGAAAATAAGGATTATATATTAATTAGGTCCATATCTTACGAACTTTTTCTCTACCTTTCTTAGCTCTTCGTAAATATCGGGATTCTATTCAGACGAAGAAATCTTGGACAATTGGCTTCCTTTCAATGGAATCAAGGTTGTCAGCGGAAACCTTTGAAAAATCATATGAAACGCTTGACACAAAATATATATATAATATTTAATAAAAGTTTTTAAGTTCATATTTAAAATCTATGTTAGTGAATAAATTAGTTACAAATTTCGAGATTATCCCTGTCATTCCAGTTAACTGAATTTGTGTTTTGTTTAATTGTTCTTTGGTTCAGAGATATGCTATAGCTAATGTGGACTTGTTCAAACATAGAAAAACCATTAGATAAACGTTTTCATCATCTAAAGATACTAACAAAACAATCAACAGTTACTAACATAACAACTCAAGAGAAACCGAGTGCAACTATTCAAACCATTTTAAAGTTTTCATAGCGTATAGTCCTCAATTCGTCATGTCTTCGTTAAATCCTCTAAAAACTTGATAAGATGTGTTTGTCTAATTGGATTGGATTGGCTAGTTGGCTTATATGAACGAGATAAAAATAATTATTATTTGAAGGGTTCTTCAAAGTATTTTTATGTACCATTTTCTCAATGATGATGCATTTTCATCAATTGGGCTGTGTGGACCATCGTCGGAACTCGGAAGGAGAAGGTAAGCTAAACATGCGGGAAGCCGGGATCCACTAGGTTCTATACGAATACTATGCTCGGCAATTTGAGTAATTTGTACTATATCTTCTTTTTGCTATAGTGAGATCTAAAATGTTCTTGTTTCGTCTTTTGTGAAAAATACAATTCAAAAAGGTGAAAATAAGTTGGTTATTATTGTGATGAAAATAATTGCTAATGGGCAGCGACAAAGAAGACGAAAGTATTAAGACAAATCAGAAAATCAAACGCTAAATGTCCGAAAATGTATGGAAGGTAAATAACAACAACGAGAAAATGATAGAATACAGTAATACACCATGTGATATTAAGGTGGTTTTGGTTTATGAAGATTGAATTGATGGGCGATGAATTTTTTTTTTGTAAAGCTAAAAAATTTGAATAAGAAAATATAAACTAAAAATCGAAAATTTCATCAATTTGATAGTCCTATTAACTTGAACACAATAACATAGAGCCAATCATATAAGAAAATATGCTTATATGGTGGCTCTTGATACGATGCTATAGCCAATTTGAGAATCACAAGGAGAGAGACATTACAAAGGCCACCACCACCCTTATCTTCTTTCTACCTAGTATTTTATCAAAATCTCCCTTCATTTTATTTTCTTATATATCTAATACATTGATTTATCTGGCTACGTATCATATGATATTCTGATCGATTTATGTGGATATCGTTTTTCTATAAATTGTTGAATGAACTAGATAGATGCAAAAAATATCTCCACGACGTTTTTATGTTGATATCTCATACTTGAATGATTGATATATGAGGAAATAAAAGAATATAAGTGCATTGACACAAACACAACGACACATATCACCTAGATTTCTATCACACAACTGTAGTCTGTAGGAGAGGAGGATCAATAGATTTATTTCCTTGGAGGAGAAGGGTTTGCACGTAGATAGTTTTTAGTTTATAGATGGGCCCTTAAAGGGCTCAATTTAGGTCTTAGATTATTTAAAACTGATGCGGCCCAATAAAATTGCCGCGAAGCCGATTGTTTAAAACGGCAACGGAATAAAAAGCGAGGCGGCGAAAAAAAATGTCTGTGTATTAATTACGTTTTCCCGCTACTTCCATTTTCCCTCTTGTTTATTTATTATTTTTTTGTTTTTCATTATTAATTTTCTACCATTTCCTCTTTCGATATCTCTTAAAAACCAGTATCGACCATGAGATTGATCCTTCACTTCGATTCCATTGGATCTCGATCTCCCGCTTTTTCGTCGTCTCTTTCTGATAACTTACAATGCCTACCATCGCTGGACCCAGTTCGTCCCCTCGCCAGCATATCGTGGCCGCCAGATCGGATACCATCGGAGGTCTTAGATCCGCCGAAGTCAACACCCCTCGGAAACGGAAGTTGAGATCGGATTCCGCCGCGGAGGTTGCATCAATGGTTGTCCTGCCTGACAATCCGCTATCTACGCCGATGAAATGGAAATCTCCTCGCCGATGTGTTGTTTCAAGCCCCAGGATGCCTAAGCAGGTAACTTACGAACCTTCCTTAACTCTTCGTCTAGTGTTTATAATTTGTTTAACTGTGAGAGAATCAATCCGATTGCTGCTCGAACTGGATTTTGGTATCTATCATCATCTCCTCAATTGGATTTATAATGATTATCATCCGATTGCAGGAGATTGAGGAAGACTGTAATTAGAATTTGTTTAATTGTGAGAGAATCAATCCGATTGCTGTTCGAGTTGGATTTTTGTATCTATCATCATCTCCTCAACTGGATTTATAATGATTTCTTATGGATTATCAATATCATCCGACTGCAGGAGATTGAGGAAGATTGTAGTGGAAATCTGGAAAGTCCAGTGATATCAGCGGTGAAAAAACAATTCGATTGTTTAGATGTTAAATCAAAGTGGAATCCTAGAGGTATAAATAATCTTAGTTCTTAATAGATTCCAATGCTCATTAATTAGATGACTTACAATTGATAGATTTTTGTAACGCACAGATGATGATCAAATGAGAGCTGTGAAGGAGGCATTGCACGTGTCAAAGGCACCATCGACTATTGTTTGCCGTGAGGATGAGCAAAGACGAGTATTCGACTTTGTCAAAAGTTGCATGGAAGAGAAGAAGGCTGGAAGTTTGTACATATGTGGCTGCCCTGGAACTGGAAAGTCACTATCGATGGAGAAAGTGAGCCAACAAGCTCAACACTGGGCAAAACAGGTAATCAGAATTTGCGACTTGTGTGAATCTATCAACAGAAAAACTGATATTCCTTTTCATGATATGCTTTCAGGAAGGTTTGGATTGCCCTGAAACAGTGTCTGTTAATTGCACGTCACTGACGAAAACAACAGATATTTTCTCCAAGGTAAAAAGACCTTATGCAAATCGAAGTTGTTGGTCTCATTTCAATATAGGTGTTTACTGAGTTGTTATTTTTTTTTGGTTTTTAGATACTTGGTGAATATGAGACTGGGAAGAAAGCTAGTGGATCCTCTTCAGCTCTACAACAGCTTCAGATTTTGTTTTCTCAAAAGCAACAATCATCCAGCTCAAAGATGATGTAGGTTCTCCTTTTTTTGTTGCTGTGATTTGATGGCCTGCTAAGATTTACTATTAGTTGCGCTGTTTCTCATTCAAACTTTATTTTGCAGGCTAGTAATTGCAGATGAGATGGATTACTTGATCACAAGAGATCGAGGTGTCCTTCATGAGCTTTTTATGCTCACAACTTTGCCATTTTCAACATGTATACTTATAGGTACCGTCTTCTGCGATCACATAGTTATAATATGTACATGTTTCCGCTGGTCATACAAAATTGTAAGTTTATTTGTCCTCCAGGTGTAGCAAATGCAATAGACCTCGCAGATCGTTTCCTCCCAAAATTGAAGTCTCTTAATTGTAAGAACTTTTCCATCGTACTGTACCATTGAAACATTCTTCTCTAATCACCATAATGCTCTTCGCTTTGATGAAGAACAAAAGTTGAGTCCTTCAACTATATGTTTTTTTATTTATTTATCATGCAGGTAAACCTTTGGTTGTCACTTTCCGGGCCTATTCTAACCAGCAGATCCTTAGGATACTGCAGGAGAGGCTTGTGGTAAGTCTACCTTTTATAAAATGCTTTTGCAGAGAGAGAGATTCCTGATTACGTGATTAGTAAATCTAGCGAAGATATGATGCAAGTATATTAGGATATCTATCGCAAATGTCACAAAGCAATAATTTTCTTTCTGTTTCAAACGCAGCTGGTAGTCAAGGAACTATGAGGGAAAATACATAGTAGTTTCAGAACCTTGCAACTGTAGGATGATATTTGTGATCTAAATCTCACAGTAACACTACGTTGATCTTAAATTCCTTTCATCAACTTTTTGTTGTAACAGGCTCTTCCATTTGTTGCATTTCAATCAAAAGCCTTGGAGCTTTGTGCCAGAGTAAGAATATATATATGTCAAAAAATTTATATCCCAGACTAGTCAATCTTTTTTCTCATTGACATTTTTTACTGATGTTCGTGATTTTTGTGTGTGCCAGAAAGTATCAGCTGCCTCAGGAGACATGAGAAAGGCTCTATGTGTCTGCAGGTGAATACTCTTTTGGAAGTCTCTGTAGTTGCACAATAGGAATGAGATACTACTGGCCTTTATATATTATAATTGAAATCATCACACTGAAGTTGACAATCCCAGTTTCTTCACAATAATTTGATTTCCAGGAGCGCTCTAGAGATCTTAGAAATAGAAGTCAAAGGATCAACAGATCAAGAACCATCAGTTATCGAAGATAAAGTGGTTAGTATTTTGACTCTCTACTTTACTCAGTCAACTTACTGACAACTCAAACATCAAGGATCCAATGGAATATCGTGGTCTTATTTCCAATAGTTGTTATTATCTGTGAACCTCCAGGTCAAGCTGGATCATATGGTAGCTGCATTGTCCAAGACGTTTAAATCTCCAGTAGTTGACATCATTCAGTCGCTTCCACAACACCAGCAAGTAAGTTACATCATCATGCAGACTTATTTAGTTATTATATATCTGGCACTTCTTTTACCAACATGTTTTACATAGATCCAGCAAATTTGTAGTGGACTGAAAATCAGATGCTTGTATTGAAAACTTGCAGATCATAGTCTGTTCTGCTGCAAAGGCCTTTAGAGGAAGCAAAAAGGACAGGACCATTGCAGAGGTAAAAATTCTTCACTGAATGAACAATACAACAAACAAACACAGCTATAACTAAAGATGTTTGTACATAATAAAATTCATCTCTATTTCCACATTTTTTAATGCAGTTGAATAAGTTGTACCTGGAAATCTGTAAATCTTCCATGATAACGCCAGCTGGAATTACAGAGTTCGCTAACATGTGTACAGTGCTAAACGACCAGGTACTAACTCCTATAAACAATACTTATTCTTCTACAAGATTATGTAGTAGCTCTCATGTTGTACTGTTTTATATAATCATAGATTTATTAGAATCTTGAAAACCCCATTTGTGATAAAAAGGATTTGGCACAGGGGATTTTAAAACTCAGCCATGCTCGGGACGATAAGCTAAAGAGAGTGAGCCTAAGAGTAGATGAAGCAGACATCACATATGCTCTTAAGGTATATACACCTTTAGATTTTTCCAACACTAATTACAAACTCTATTCCCAATATACATTTCTTGAATCTCACCTTCCTTAATTATATCACAACAGGAAATTCGATTCTTCCGCAACTGTCTTCTGTGATGAAGTTAATTGAGTTACAGCGATGGGTTTCTTCATTCTTTACAGAAAAATACCAGATTAAAAACTCTTTACTCACATACATTGTTTCCTTGTGTAATTTATTTGTAGGAACATACACATGTATTCTTTATTAGATTCTAAAGAGAACTTAAAATTCTTATTATGTATTCTTTCTACATCATCCTTTTGAAGCAAAACCATATTTGTTTTTTACTAAATAGTTGAAGCAAACACATTTTCTTAGAAGTTGAAATTCAAATCATCAAATTTTCTCATAAATACCCCTTTATTGAAATTTGCTTAGATAAAAATTAATGAATGGAAATAAACAGTATATTTTAATTGATTCTGATTCGGAATCACCAAGGATTTGAATGCCTTCTTCTACAATCAGTCCTCTTTAAACTGTTAGCGAAAGAGTTGAATCAACGCGATCCCTGAGATGTCTGCCGTTTCTCTCTTCTCCGTCAAATCTGATTTTTCCGCCGTAGCCGTTACGCACCATCGGCCGCCGCCACCGCCACCGCCACCACTACCATTTTCTTCGCTCCGGTTTCCGTCGTCTCTTCATATTGACGGTGGAGCTTCTATCTCCCGATCGAAGGTCCTCCGGGTCTGCAACCTAACCTCGCGTCTTCGTCCTGTCAAATGCTCTTCTTCATCATCTACTCCATCTTTAGGTATGCCAAAACTCTTCCCCCATAATCACCACGTTAACAATTTCCTTTCTCCCATCGAAGTTAACTTCTCCGGCAGATTTACCAGTCGACCAGTTGACAAAATTCAAGGAAGCAGCGGAGAAGGGAAACTTAGTGCCTCTGCACCGATGCATATTCTCGGATCATTTGACTCCGATAATCGCGTACCGATGTTTGGTGAAAGAAGACGACAGAGATGCTCCTAGTTTCTTGTTTGAGTCAGTGGAGCCTGGTCTACAAGCTTCCAATATCGTAAGCCATTTTTTTTTATCCCCCAAGCTCCATGGTTTGCAGTTTTTGAAATATCAATGTCTCGGAGAATTGTCTTAGGGGAGGTATAGTGTAGTTGGAGCTCAGCCCACAATAGAGATTGTAGCAAAGGGAAACGTGGTTACAGTGATGGACCATGAAGCTGGCCGTAAGACAGAGGAGGAAGTTGATGATCCAATGATGGTTCCTCAACAAATCATGGAGGAATGGAAACCACAGCGCATTGATGAATTGCCGGAAGCTTTCTGCGGTAAGTGGAAGAAATCTAAATACGACTCCTCGGATGGTTGATTGATAACCTTGAAGGTTTTCTCTCCTGAACTTGTTAAACAGGTGGTTGGGTCGGATACTTCTCATATGACACTGTGCGTTACGTTGAGAAGAAGAAGCTGCCCTTTGCAAATGCTCCAGAGGATGATAGGAGTCTTCCTGATGTCCATTTGGGCCTTTATGATGATGTAATCGTGTTTGATCATGTCGAGAAGGTAGTACTCTTGTTCTTGATATTAATTAAAGATACAAGTTTATCTAAGGCACTGTTGGAAATAGTTTCTTTTGATTGTGATATATGTTGAGCACAGAAAGCGTATGTGATCCATTGGGTGCGGATAGACAAGGACCGTTCTGTTGAAGATAATTTTACGGATGGAATGAATAGGTTGGAGTCTCTAACCTCTAGAATTCAAGACCAAAAACCGTGAGTAGATCGTTTCTCTACCAGTCTTTGGACTTTTGATTTTGTAAATTCTGTTTGAGCTTGCGTGTTTCTTTTTGATTGCAGCCCAAAGATGCCTACTGGTTCCATAAAACTACGCACTGAGCTATTCGGTCCTAAATTGGAGAAATCAACGATGACGAGTGAGGCATATAAGGAGGCGGTGTTGGAAGCCAAAGAACATATCCTGGCTGGGGACATCTTTCAGATAGTTCTTAGCCAGAGGTTTGAAAGGCGGACATTTGCGGATCCGTTTGAGATATACAGAGCTCTTAGGATTGTAAATCCAAGTCCGTACATGGCCTATTTACAGGTTTACTCCTTTAGTCCTTGTTTCCTTACATATCTTCGGAAGATTGGTATAATCTAATCTGTGGATTTCTCTCTTTTTGTGTGTGTGTGTGTGTTTAATTTACAGGCTAGAGGATGCATATTAGTTGCTTCAAGTCCAGAAATATTGTTACGTTCTAAAAAGGTAAGTGTTACCTATTTTCTCCTCTAATCTTTGGTTTCCTTAATCCTTAAACCCCTCATCTTATTCATGAATGGCTCCATATGTGTTATCGTTCCGCTACAGAGGAAGATTACCAATCGTCCCCTTGCTGGAACTGTCAGACGAGGAAAGACACCCAAAGAGGATCAGATGCTGGAAAAAGAGCTCTTAAGCGATGAGAAACAATGCGCAGAGCATATCATGCTTGTTGATTTGGGAAGGAACGATGTTGGCAAGGTTTCATCACTTTACCACACTGCTCATCTCTTACTTCATTTTCAGTCTCTTACCCTTTTCTTTTGGAAGCTAAGATGCAGTTTTATTAAGCCTTAATCTACCAACCTGTTTGATTTTCTTGTGAACTCAGGTTTCAAAGCCCGGTTCTGTAGAGGTTGAGAAGCTCATGAATATAGAACGGTATTCGCATGTCATGCACATAAGTTCTACGGTATGCTACTGCTGCAAAGCAAACAAACGTTTTAGATTCTGAAGTTCTTTGGTTTCAATAAAATGAAAAAAGAAAAAACTGTTTGGGTCAACAACACATCTCCTTTTTCACAGGTAAAAGGCGAATTACTGGATGATCTAACAAGCTGGGACGCTCTAAGAGCTGCACTTCCCGTTGGAACCGTGAGCGGAGCCCCAAAGGTTTTCTCTCTCTTTCACAAAACCCACAAACTCATTACACAAATTCACCATACTCTTAAAAAAAAAAAAGACCATTTGATGTACAGGTCAAAGCCATGGAGCTGATAGATGAACTGGAAGTAACGAGACGTGGTCCTTACAGTGGTGGCTTTGGAGGCATTTCGTTTAACGGAGACATGGACATTGCCTTGTCTCTCAGAACAATGGTCTTCCCAACTAATCCCCGTTACGACACATTGTACTCTTACAAGCATCCTCAGAGACGTCGAGAGTGGATTGCTCATATTCAGGCTGGAGCTGGAGTTGTTGCAGACAGTAACCCTGATGACGAACAGAGGGAGTGTGAGAACAAAGCAGCGGCTTTAGCCAGAGCCATTGATCTTGCTGAGTCTTCTTTTCTTGAGACACCTGAGGTTACTACTATCACACCTCTCATCAACAATGTCTGAGCATTAGCATTTTTGTTATGTCTTTTTTACTTGATTTCAGTATTACTCGCTCGCTCAGAGAATTTAGGACTAGTGTCCGTGTTTGAGGTCTGTGAGACCAAAAGTTGCTAAAAGTTTATGCTTCTTAAACTAAGTTAAGTCTCTGATTAATTAGCGACCAATCCACTGCAGTTGGGAATTAACCGTTTTAGCCTTTTACAAGCACGGGATGTTTAATTTTTTATAAGAAAAAACGAATTGTTCACATTATAGTTAGATCATATGTTTATGATATATAATGATAGATTACTATTATTTGATTATTTAAGTATAATATAAAATAAATATGTAATCATTAATGTTTGAGCTATGTACTATATATGGGCTAATTGGGCCAAAGCCTTAAAGTGATGAATTTTTGTTGGCAATATATTGTCTTCATCACACAAGTTTTGTCCTAAATTGTGTACTATTTTTTGTTTTTGTTTTAAATCACGACAATAAAAAATGGTGGAAGACAGAAAACACGACTAATCATACTTTTCGTGTGATTGTGTATCACCTCATATATTCGATCGATCTTGTCTCTCTTCGTCCCTTTTAGCTCGATAATCTTTGATTCAGAACTTTGTATAGCGGCTACTCTATGGCTTAAGCAATTAGAAGATATCGACTCCTCAAAATAGAAATCAAATTGCATATGTGGAAGCTCATTCAGGGTTACGATTCTTATACTAAAATCATATTTATTGTTTGATTTATAGTTTTTGTAGCTTATGACGAAAAATAAGTATGTTATTTTTGTATTAATGAGAATGATAATTATTGATTTTCCATCAATTGATGAATTGTGGCTAACACCATATATTTATTCATCCTTATCGGGTATGCATCTTTTATCTTCGCCCATATTGTCGACGACACGAGATTTATGTCGTATACAATGTAACATTCGTGAACCAATCTATCGCTTTTGAGAAGCGGTGTCGACTAACACCCTCGACATTCTCGGTTCAATTCAAATCCGGTTTGATTTATTTCGTCTGGTTTAGATGGGTTAAGAGTGGAAACCCTTGTTTCGCGAAATAAAAGCGTGTGACCGCTTTCTTTGTCACTTTTTTTGAGAGAAGAAAAGGCAGAGGAGAAAGGAGTCGATTTTGGGAGGTTTATGGAGTTTTTGGGCCAGATTTACTGTTCATCGCCGGAGTTACTGTTCATCGTTGGGGTTACTGTTCATCGTTTTCTCTCTTTCCCCTTGTTCAATCCGAAATAAAGGTGAGTATGTGACTGTAGTCCGTAATTATAGATGGAAAATTTTGGATCGATGGATTGATATGTTCTTGATGTTCTCATGTTGTTCTTGTGTTATTTGATGAGTTGAATCTTGTATGTGATGTTACTATTGAGTTTCTGTGTTTTTATAGTGGATTTGTCGAATTCAGAATTACTTTGTCGAACAGGTGTCGATCGACACCAAGTGATAGTGTTGATCGACTTCAGACCGGTTCAGATAAGCAATTCTAATTTAATCGAATTGAATTGCGATTGTTTGGTTTGATATGGTTTTAGTGAATTATTTAGTTAATAATGCTTTAATTGATTTAACTGATTAATTGAGTTGGTTAATTATTTATTTTCGGATTAATAATTTAATTAAAATTATTATTAAATTATGAGAATGATTTAATAATTATTTGGAGGTGATTTAAGTGTGAAAAATATTTAATAATTGTGATAATTATTTTTAGGCGTAACTAATTATTTAATCGTGGTTAAATAATTAATGAACGGCTTATATTATGCACGTTTGTGTTGATAATTTGTGGAGAATTATTTATTAGTTGTGATAAATAATTTAAGTGTTAAAAAATATCTATTTAGTTGTGAAAATTATTTAAGTGGTTTAAATTATATGTGGTTATCATATGAGTGATGGAAAATTATTTAATTATGATAATTATCTAATTTTTATGAGAAATTTTAATAATTATGAGAATTATTAATGTGGTTTAATAATGTGAAAATTATTTGATAATTGTGAAAATTATTTAAAAGACTTAAAATGGTATAAAAATTGCGTATTTGGCCTGTAGACAGGATGATCATTTTACTGGGTATTTATGATAATACTCACGCATCTCGTATAACCATGTGATGCAGGTAGAGACAAAGTGTGACCGTGGGATCAAGGCTGAAGAGGGGGATGTAGGATGTGTTCGTTTATGGCTTTTGTTTTATTGCACCTGGTGTTAGGTTGCTAGACTATTTATGTTTCTGGTTTTGAATTATATTGGTTATTGGTTTATTGGTTATTGTTGATTGAATTATTTGTTTATTTATTTATTGGTATAAGACTTCTGCTAGAATTGTTTAAGTTTAATTTAAAAAAAAAAAAAAAAGTGTTGGTTGTTTCATTTTGGTATAAGAGCCTACACGGTTTTAGGACTGCTAAGTTGTTAGTACTGAGGCTATGTGGTTAACTATTTATGTGTGGTCAGACGGTTATTAGTCTTAGTATCATCCCCTTCGGCCTTCGAGAGATTATGCGGTGATTGTGTTTGTGGTTTTGTTTTGTGTTAGTTGAGTTGCTCATCTACTGCGCCTTGGGTAATGCAGTGAGATGGATGCATGTGTTAGAGGTCGTGGTGCGAGAGGGCACGATAGATCCCATGGAGGCAGAGCAGTTGGCCGTGGTGGTCGAGTTGCGGGTCATGGAAGTCGGGGTCGTGGGCGTGGCTTACCAGACGCTTCAGCGGAGAGTGCAGTGCTGAGTGTGACGGCTGCGTCAGTGACACAGTCTGTTCCTTTGGCGGATGAGGCCAATGTAGGTGCCGGTGGTGGCGCAGGAGCAGGAGCGGCTCAGGGTGGGGCCACGGCTCCAGCTCAGGGTTTCGGTGACCAGTTTATGGGGATCCTGACACAGATTTTGGCACGTCTTACGCAGACGGTTCCACAGCAGGCTCAGGGAGCACCTCCAGTGGCCGGGGCACAGGTGGGTGCCGGTTTTGTTGGGCAGCATGGGGCTGCGGGTTTTGGTGAACAGCACAGGGATGCGGGTTTTGGTTAGCCAGGTGCGGCTTGTGTTGGGCGGCATGGTGTTGCTGCGGTTGTGGGGCATCCGCCTTATCTTGAGATGATGAGGGAGATGTAGAGGATTGGGATGCCTTACTCTGAGGGCGGAGTTGGTCCTGGAGCAGGTCGACGAGTGGAGATCGAGACTGGAGCAGAATTTCCAGTCGATCAGCTGCCCAGCGGGGTACCAGGTGGAGATAGCCATCCACTATATGAGTGGCGACGCACATTTGTGGTTGCTTTCCATTGCGGGGAGGAGAGCTGTTTGGACTTGGGGCGACTTTGTGGAGGAGTTTGACGCCCAGTACTTCCCGCAGGAGGCTCGGGATCAGTTTCTGATGAGGTTTACTGCCTTATCTCAGGATGACCGTTTGGTGCGCGAGTACGCCGCATAATTTAGCATGCTAGTAGTGTATGCCTGTCTTGGCGTAGGCGGCACGTGATACTTTAGAGGTCTTTTCAGGGGCTTCGTCCGAGTATCCGTCAGCAGTGCCGGAGTGGTGGGTACGTGACGAGGGCGGAGTTAGTAGAGTTGGTGTCTTCGATCGAGTAGGACCAGCATGAGCAGGTGGGCTCCGCAGTTGTTCCAGCTGCAGTTGCTCCTGCTATCCAGCCCTGGAGTCAACAGCAGCAGCCGCAGCAGCGCCGAGGTTCGAGTGTGGGTTCGGGTTCTAGTTCTGGCAAGGACGGCAAGCCCGAATAGGGTCAGAAGAGGAGAGCAGATGAGATGTCTGAGAGCAGGCAGGCGATACGTGGCAGTTGTTACGGTTGTGGGAGTATAGAGCATAAAGTTGCTAGGTGTCCCAAGAGGGAGGCATCCAGGGATGCCACAATGTGTTTCTACTGTAGAGAGCCGGGGCATATCAGACCGATGTGTCCCAAGTTGCAGCCGATGTCAGTGGCGTCCGTTCAACCATTATCGACTCAGTCAGCGTCCCAGGTTGTAGTGGAGCAGTCGTCGGAGCAGATCGGAGCAGGATCGCGAGGATACACTTCGGTGGAGACGGGCAGGATATGTCATAGGTAAAAATCTTGTCTCTTTCTTTATATTTTCTTTGTAGTAAAGTTTTTGGTGTGGTTTGTTCTCTCCTTTGTTATAGGATAGAATTATTAGGGTTCTAAATACTTGTACTTGTGTAAGAGCGTTTTTAGTGGGCGGTGTAAGTCTCAGAGTCGTTGACTCGGGAGCATTTAAGGCCTCTTTTTTTTTGGAAGGTGCCAAGTGTAGTGGCATTTGGAGCAGTGCTGGAGAGCGTTCTGGTTTGGATAAGGGTATGGTGGAGAATTTTTGGCTATTTACAGCTGTGTTAGTGTAGTGGATGTTCGGAGTGCGGGGCAGTTGGTGCCAGCAGTTTTGGTTCATCAGTTCGGTGGAGCTGTATGACGTTTTTTGGAGAATGGTTTTAGCTAGGAAGCGGGATGTGGTTGCCTTGGTGGGCGGTTTTGGTTCATGGTCGGCTTGTGTATCCAAGTAGGGGAGCACAACTTGTATGGAGTTGCTTTTGTTCAGAGGACGACAGAGAGGTCCGCGTTTGATAAGCTACGCCGTTAGATGGAGACGGAAGTTTGAGTTTGAGGTGGGAGAATCGTGAGTACCTCCAGATGGTAGGTGTTTCGGTTTGAAACAACCAGTTTTTTTTTTTTTTTAATTATCAATGCGGAAATTCTCAGAAAGAAATCAATAATTATTAAATCTAACAACCGGTTCAACAAAACCAATAACCAATAAAATGAATGAACTCTAGCAATCTAAACACCAGGTTTGCTACATTATTAAAGTAGAAACTAACAACCTAAAACTGATGGTTTGCTAGCCACAACAAGATAAGCATAAACAACATCCTATCATCATCCTCGTCTCTCGGCCTCATTCTGCGGCGGAACATTTATGTTACCTGCATCACATTGGAATAGAGATGCGTAAGTATTATCATAATTACTTAGTGAGTGGATCATCCTGCCTACAGGTCATGTACGTCTATCACCAGACAATACATCAAACAATAACAGCAAAAACAGTAGCATTAATGATCAACAAACAGCAACTCGCAAAAGCACGACAATGTCGATCGCCACCCCACCGTGTCGATCGTCACCCCAGCTCAGTGTCGATGGACACCAGGAAGGTGTCGCTCGACACGAGCTCCTCAGTGTCGACCGACACCAAACTGGTGTCGATCGACACTGTCCAGACGCCTCGACACCAAAAGCAACGAAACAGTGCGAAAAAGACCAATAAACACAAGATCGATGGGATTCAACCCCCATAAGCGAATCAAACAACGAAAATACGAAGAACAACTCAAGAACATCATCATAAACTCATAAATCACAAAATCTCTAGTGACTAACGGACCTACAATCACGCACTCACCTTAGAACGGATTGGAAAGAGCAAAGGAGATGAAACAAGGTAGAACAACAACAGATCAAGCCTCTAAACTCCAAAATCACTCAAAATCGCCTCTTCCTCTCTCTGGAACTTGTTTTCTCGAAAAGTGAGCTTTCTCACACCGCCAGAAAGTTTTATTCGCGACCTAGGGCTCTCAAACCCTTAACCGGACCAAAATCAAACAACTTAAAACAAACCGACCGAATTTCAGATAACCGGTGTCGATCGACACCACACCTTGGTGTCGGTCTACACCACTCGACCAAAACGACACTTCACCACGTCAATCGACTAAACCGGATATCGATTACAATAACCAGTGTCGATCGAAACTCCTTTGGTGTCGATCGACACTAATGGTTTAGAAGTGGTTTTACACAATTTCTTTGCGATGCTTGAACCTTAGACCGATTGTACAACAATCAAACAAGAACATGCACAACCTATCCTCAATTCACATCTCTAAGAGCATGTACAAACTACTCCCGAACCATAGCATCGTCCAACACCTCTTCCAAAACATCATTTCTGGTTCACGGATGTTACAATTCTCCCCCCACTAAACTGGATTCGTCCTCGAATCCCAACAAAAACGTCTCTCCAAGACCACAAAACTCGAATTTAGTCCTATGTTATACGCATATCTCTAGACATTATTACTCCTTGATAACCATATTGTGACACCACCGTCACAATATATGACACCACCGTCATAATATCTGTATCGTGACACCACCATCACAAGTATCCATACTGTGACACCACTGCCACAATATCGATACTAACCACGTATACTGAGGTAGACACCACCGTCTCTAGACTATATCGAGTAATAATTCTGAAACGCGTATAAATCATATGACTAAAACGTTAATGACCCCACCAGTCAAAGAAACTTGTAACATCCAAACATGAACCCAAAAATATGAGGCGAAACTCCATCTCATATAACTCCAAAAATGTATATCGTACAACGAAACGAAAAATACGTAAACCAGAAACAACAACACCAAAACCAGAAACAAGACTAGACCCACAAAGATGAAAGGAGCTCACTCCACAGCCTGCTTGTCGAACCAGTTTCCGAACTTCAGCTTCATCTTTGCCTCTGGCTCCCAAGTCTACTCTTCTGTGCCACCACAGTCCCACAAGACTCTCAACAATGGCACCTTTTTGTTCCGCAGAACCTTGACTCTCCTCTCAAGAATCCTCATAGGAACCGATGGAACTGTCATATCTGGTTGAAGATCCTCTGGAATCTCAGCCACTAACTCCTCTGAAGGATGCAAACACCTCCTTAACATCGAAACATGAAACACCTTGTGAAAGGCGCTCATAATCGGTGGCAATTCCAACCGATAAGCCACTGGCCCAACTCGCTCCACCACTAGAAACGGGCCCATAAAACGCGGACTGAGCTTGTTCTCTGCTATGGACCTCCTCAACATAGCCATCTTGAGATAAACTCTATCTCCCACCTGTAACTCAAGCTTACGCCGCCGCCTATCTGCATAACTCTTCTACCTATCATGAGCCTCCTTCTTGTTCAACCTCAAGACACGGATCTTCTCCGTCGTCTCCTGAACAAAAGTAGCTCCAAACATGCTGTGCTCCCCCACTTGGGTCCAGCATAAAGGTGTCATGTATGGCCTCCCATACAAAGCCTCAAAAAGAGACATGCCAATACTAGACTGAAAACTGTTGTTATAGGCAAACTCTGCCAAACACAGATGATCAGCCCAATGGCCACCCCGATCCAAAACACACATCCTCAGCAAATCCTCCAAAGTCTGGATAGTCCTCTCTGACTGCCCATCTGTCTGCAGATGATAAGCGGTACTCATATGCACACTAGTGTCCATCTCTTTCTGAAATGCCCTCCAAAACTCAGAGGCAAATCTCGGATGTCTATCCGACATAATATTGGCTGGCACTCCATGCAGCCTCACAATCTCTCGTACAAACTTTCTAGTCAAGACAGCTGCTCCATCTGTCTTCTTGTTGGCCAAGAAATGTGCTGACATGGTCAACCGGTCCACAATGACCCAAATAACATCAAATGTCCGCGAGATAGGCAATCCCATAACAAAATCCATGGTGATCATGTCCCACTTCCACTCTGGAATGGGCAAACTTTGCAAAAGACCACTAGGAACATGATGCTTTGCCTTGACCAAGGAACAAGTGTTGCACCTAGCAACCCAATCTGCCACATCTCTCTTCATCCCAACCCAATGATAATACCGTTTGAGGTCACGATACATCTTGGTTGCACCCGGATGAATCGAAAACTTCACGGGTGCAGCCTCCTGTTGCACATTTCCCACTCCCAGGTCATTAACCATCTGATCCCCGAAGCGATCTTTGTACCTCTGCAACTCCTCCAGCATAGCTGCATAAGCAACAGCCTGCTCAACTCCTTGGGCAACTCCTGCAGGGTTTGTACCCACTGGCTCATGCACAGTAGTATTCCCATGAACACTCTCTGATGAAACAACTGGACTCTCAGCCCTAGGTGCGGGTCGTACAACTTTCTTAGGTCTCACAACCTTGGCTTTCACAACAGCTGCTCTCTTTGGCGGCATCCTAATATAAACGAAACGAGCGATCAGACTTTTTCACAAGTCAGAAACCTAACACTAATTAAGAGCAATACAGAGACCAAGTCACTTGGTGATGTTTTGCACTTTTCCTTTGAAAATCATCCCCTCCCGAAAAAGTTTGAAAACCGTTTTTGAAAAACATTTTTCCTTTTCAAAATCCGCCTCCCGGGTCAGAACCGGTTTGGCAATCCTAAGCTCTGATACCAAATTGTGATACCCGCCTCTCACAAATCCGAGACGGCCTGTCCAGTGTATTAACTTCCACCACAAGTAACCACTTGCAAGTTCAATAACACTTTATTCCCAAAGATCGAATCTAAATGTCTTACAAAAACCGGTTTAAACTTAATATCAAATCCGAATTTAAATAAACCAAGTCTTAAAAGCAAATAACATTAATTAAAATAAAACCGAGTCTTCCCCCAAAACCATTACCAAGCCAATGACTACTCATGTATGCCTTCGCGCTCACCTGGGAAAAAGAGGGGTGAGTAATTGCATTACTCAGTGAGTGCAGGTCCAACGGGACCCGCGATATACATCTTGTATATTCATAACCACCATAGACGAAAGTCTAAAGCTAATACACGCAGCACAAACAAGTCCGAAGACACTCATAGAAAAAGAAAAGACTCCTCAACCTAACTGTGTATCCACGCCCCTTACCGGCGTGCACCCGTGGCATATAGCGGCCCACTCACTCCCGTCTCTATTTCAAGACGCCTGCCTCTCTTTCAAGACAGCTGGCTTGTCAAGCCACCGACGATGGACCATAAGTATGAGTCAATCCTCCATCTTACTTATGTCCAGCACACACACATAAGTATGAGTCAATCCTCCATCTTACTTATATCATCACACTGGAAAAACCGCCTCACAAGCCCTAGGCTTAAACCCAAACCCGCAAATGTGATATCCCTCACACAATGCAAACACCCGCAAACACTTTCATGAAACCATTCAACCATTTTCATTTTAAACAATCTAAGTCTCTAGGTTCAACAATCAACAACTTCATTACATTAAGATATTATTTGGGGGTGTATATTAATATCCAATTCACACAACACACAAATACAAGTATTCAGATAGATACTCGCAGGTATACACGCATTAACAATAGACTACTCACTTCTATAATAATTATAGATATAAAAAAGTATATTGACCCTAGTCCTCACCTTTGACTTTGTGCTGAAACGGAACAAATATGCCTCAGGAACTACAACTTCTTCTTCCAAGCGATAACACACTAACAATGCTTGAAACCTACGTAAGCCAACAAGACAACACAACCACGTTCATATCCATGAACGTAACTCGGCCAATACGTGATACCATGTTAATACCCCATTAACACGAAGACATAACACGATTACTCACTTGGAGGACGAATACGGCACCGAACGACAACAACACTAAAGAAGAAGAGATTACTTGCGGCCTAAGGTAACTGTGCAACAACAATGGTGATCAACATCACGCTCGGCCAACAACACGTGAACAGAGACGTTGAAGGAACGAAGACCGCTTACCACATATCAGATCACGGACGACGGAGATCACTCGGAGCAGCAGATCTACGGCGATGGCGGCTCGCGGCGGCGGAGTCGAGGAGATGTTGCGTCGGAATTGGCTCGCACGCACTTCTCCTCACACGAACGGCTTCGCGCGACTCTCGGAGATCACTGGATGGCGCAGCTTCACTCGCGGGAACGACTGGAGCAGCGGCAGGAATGACGACGGCAGAGCTCTCGGGATTTGGGCAGCGTTTCACCTTGGCGATGGCGTGTGACTCTTGGCCTTCCTTGCTCGTCCTTTTATAGCGTTGAGGTGACGATGGGGAGCTTAGGGTTTCCCCATGATGGGCTTTCTGCAGATCAATTTGTGGTAGCTTCCTGTGTGCAGGGCTACTAAAAGGGTGAGGTCTGTGGTTCGATACTCACCAACAACCTAGGTTGGTATAATGGCAGTGACTTTATACACTAGAGGGGTTGGTGTGTATTGTGCTGCAGCCTAACAGTGCCGGGCCGGCGGTGGGCCGGTGGGCCGGGCTGTTACATATATACACACATTAAGCAACTCGTTCTTTTTATTTGTTCCGCTTGAGTGTTTCCATATGGATTTTTAGGATCTTACCAAGTGTGCTGTACTTTAGTTTTGAATATGTATTTGGTAAATTCGTTATGAATTTGAGCCATGAGGTTTTACTAACCAGGATTTTAGTCTAGTGATTCGTATGAGTGTTGGTTGTCCCAGTATCATATAATTAGTTCAAATTCGAGAGTATGCGTAGTGGAACTGTAAAAATTAGAAATTTTTTAACTTCTTAAATTAAAATCTTTAGGATACGGATACTAAACCAAATTTAATTAAGTAAATTGATCTTATAGTTTTACTTGGCTAAAACTATTAATATTTGTACAATGATGGATGGAGATTCTTTGGGTAACTTGTAATAGCCATGAAAAGAGAATTACGAACAAAAAGAAACTGAGAAAAAAGTATATAAAAAAGAGTAAAAAAGAAGCTGTAAGTTATAAACTTTGAAAAAAAAATAAGATTAGGGTATAGTTTTACCTTTATATTAATGAAACTTAAAGCGATAATATTAAATGGAGGAAGAAAAATATGATCTGTACCTCGCATCAGAAGATAACTTTGTGATTTTCAAAAGATATTAGTAAACAAAAACTGGACTTTGAAACAAACAATTATTAACAAATCTTATAGGACATTTGAAACCAACACTTTTCAAGTGATATACATATGGAAGAGAAGAAGTTAGTTATGGGACATTGTGTTGATGTGGAAGAGTAATTGTATTTTATATTTTTATGGGTTGTTTTCAAATGTAGTACACAAATTGGAGTCAAATCCAAAAATAATACCCTTTTTTTTTTTTTTTTTTTTTTTCACCTTNGATAATAACAAAAATGTCATTATTTTCGTATTTGAAGTCTAATCGTGAAGTCTAACACGAAAATAAAAGGTTCAAAGAAACCTCATATTCTTCATTTATTCACGAAAATGCTATCACCATCAATTCGTCCAACAACTATTCTCAACCGAAATTAAGCTTTGAATGCATGATTTACTCTTCAAACATATATACAAACTCATTATATCATCTCATGCACTTGTCTTCTTCAATTTTTTCTCCATTCTCACCCCAAAAACACATATTTTCATCTTTTCAAAGTTTATGTTCTTAGATCTTCACATTTTTGGTGTGAGAGATCATTATAACGGTTGGGAAAGTTTGCTGAAGCTCTAAATCGAAGTTATAGGCCGTCAAGGAAACTGCAGATCACGGTAAGGTAAAATTCCATTAGATCTGAGTGAATTTCATATTTTTGCAGGTGTTTAGACTTCATGACGAAGTCTAACAAACTAATTTTGCAATTGAGTTTTCAAAAATTTTGGAGAGTAGACTTCACAAAGAAGTCTACTCATATTCCTTTAAAAAAAAAAATGGTGTAGGCTTCAGAATGAAGTCTACTCGAAACAAATTAGTTTTACAATTGACAGAATACAAACTTTTTACGGGAAGTCTATCCGTGAAGTCTTTTTCGAAAAAAGACTAGTTTTGCAAACTTTCAGTAGTTCGTTCTATCGTGAAGTCTACCCCTGAAGTCTATTAATTTTGTATTATACTTTGAAATGAAGTCTACTCTAATATTGGGTTAGACTTCATTTCGAAGCCTAATTCTTGATAGACTTCTTTGTGAAGTATAATAGTCAACGTTTGTCGGAGTAGACTTCACGATAAAGTCTATTTTCTAAATTCAAAAATTCGATCACTTGCAAAACTAATCCCTACAAAGTCTAATTTATGTTGTAGACTTCACCATAGACTTCATTCTCTAGTTAGACATCATTTTTAAACCTATTCACGATAATGAAGTCTATCTGAAAAAGTCAAAGCTTGATCAATTGCAAAACTAGTTTTTTTTTTTTGGTAGACTTCACGTGTAGACCTCTCAAAAAATTCGTCATTTGAAAAATTGCAAAACTAGTCTATTAGACTTCAAAGGGAAATCTACCAATTAGACTTCCTCGTGAAGTCTACTATTTAATGTTTTATATGAAAACACTTTTTTGGAAAATATATAACGAATTTTTAAGATTTTCTTGAACAATTAGTTGAGTTAGACTGTTTAGTTCCTTGTGTGTTAGTTAGACCAGCTTATTCGCTGTATATTTTGTGAAAACGGTTTTCTTGTAAAAAAATGAATATTAGACAATATTAGGTAGACTTCTAGGTGAAGTCTACAAATGAAGTCTATAACAGAAGTCTAATGTGGTTGGTTTTCGTTTTCTTGCAGAAAATGGTTTACATTACATCTGTTTATGGAGAATAGGTGAGAAATGACAATATATCATGGCATTTTGAGGTTGATCATCGCAAAAGAGGTAGAATGTTCTCATTGAGGGATGGGTGTACACATGATGAGCTTGTTCAAATGGCCTTAGATGATTATTCGTGAAGTTTGACTATTTGTTTGAACGTTGGTTAGTTTTAGTAAGGTAAAATGCATCAAAAATGCTTGTATGTGATTTATTTTTAAAATTGTGAAGTCTACTAGTAAAGTCTATGTGAAGTTTACTCGTGAAATCTAATATATGTTTGAACTTTGTCCGTTGTAGCTACCTTAATTCTACTAGTAAAGTCCATTTTTGCACGAACCATAAGTTGCTTCATTAATTTGTGAGTGCTTACTACCTTAAATCTTGTCCATGTCTGCTTGTTTGTTTCATATAACATTAGCATCAAAGACAATGGATCCTATGAGTTAATAATAACCTCTCTATATGCCATTTGGGCAATCACTTTCTAGAGGCAGACTCACAGACTAACCATGGAACAAAGTGGGGTCTTGAATCATTAGCTTCTCATGTTTTAACTTTGTTTACATAGGAAGTGTAACATCCACAAACGTCAGAATTGGTTTATGGGCGTGGTGTCGTGCGACACCAGGGCTAGTGTCGATCGACACCGGTCCGAAATCAAATTTTCTGTTTGTTTTGAGTGATTTAATTTTGGTCCGGTTTAGGGAAGAACCTATGTCGCGAATAAAAGAGAAAAGCAGCCTCTGGTGGCTCACTTTTCGAGAAAAACAAAGGAGAGAAAGAGGCAAAGAGCTTTGGGAGATTTTGGAGGTTTTCTGGAACTTTTGGTGTTGTTTGATTTCTGTTCTTCATCTCCTTCTTTCCCTTAATCCAATTTCAAGGTGAGTGCGTGACTGTAGGTCCGTGATTGATAAATGGGAAATTTTAGTTTGTTAGATCTGTTTGTTCTTGAGTATTTTGATGAGTTCCTGTGATGATTTCGTGATTATATGTGTGTTGAATCGTGTTGGTGGTGATTTTAATTGAGTTTGCTGTCTTTTTGGTGCGATTGTCGCTTTTGGGGATCGACCTGTCGAACAGGTGTCGATCGACACCAAGTGGTCAGGTGTCGATCGACACCAATCCAGTGTCGGTCGACACAGGCCGGTTTATAGTCGGTTTAAGTTAATTCAATTGGAATTGAAATTCAAATGGTTTAATCTGGTTTATTGATTTAATTGTTTAATTAATTATTTCGGATTTAATAATTAATCCATATTATTATTTAATTTGAGAATTATTTAATAATTATTTTTGGAGATATTGACTTATGAAAAATATCTATTAAATTGTGAAAATTATTAAAAGATTTAAATTGGTCTAGAAATTGCGTAAATGGTCTGTAGACAGGATGATCGTCTCACTGGGTATTTATGAAATACTCAAGCATCTCTTTTTGCCGTGTGATGCAGGTAAAGGAAAAGTGTGATCGCGGAATCGAGCCCGAGGAAGAGGATGATAGGAATTGTTTTATTATTTATTTGAATTCATTTAAGTTGTTAGATTTATTTGAATTACTTATTTTCTTTCGGTGAATATTATTGTCTGATTTGTTTTATTAATTATTTATTTTATTTAAGACTTCCGCTAGAATTGTTTAAGTTAAAAAAAAAAAAAAAGCTTGGTTGTTTCATTTTGGTATCAGAGCCTAGACTGTTTTAGGACGTGCTAGGTTGATAGTTTAGTATTATTCTCTTCGGGCTTCAGGCGATTCCGCGGTGAGTAGTTGTGTGTTGTTTTTGGTTTTGTGCTAGTATCTCACCTCTTTTTCCGTTTTTAGTGAGATGGACGGTGATGCGAGAGGTCGCGGTGTTAGAGACCATGGTGATGGTCCAGCCGCCCGTGGGGGCAGGGCAGCTCCCCGGGGTGGCAGAGGTGTTGCCCGTGGGGGGCAGAGTTGGAGGCCATGGAGGCCGGGGTCGTCGTCGTGGAGAGCAGGCGTGAGTGCAGCTCCGCGTGTGCATACTGCGTCGGTGACCCAGTCAGTTTCTTTGGCAGGTGATGCCAGTGTGAGTGCCAGTGGGGGGGCGGGGGCGGGAGCGGCTCCAGCTCCGGGTCTAGATGACCAGTTTATGGTGATCCTGAAGCAGATTTTGGCACGTCTTCCGCAGGCAGCTGTTCCTCCGGTGGCCGGGGCACAGCAGGTTTCCGGTTTTATTGGTCAGCAGCAGGCTGCGGGTCCTGCAGGATATCAGCAGGCTGCGGGTTTATTCAGCCGGGTGCGGCTTTTGTCGGGCAGCATGGTTGTGCAGCTGTTGGGCATCCATCTTATCTCGAGATGATGAGGGAGATGCAAAGGATTGGTACGCCTTTCTTTGAGGGCGGTGTTGGTCTGGAGAAGGCTGACGAGTGGAGGTCCCGAGTGGAGCGGAACTTCCAGTCGATCAGGTGTCCAATTGAGTACCAGGTGGAGATAGCTATCCACTACCTGAGTGGTGATGCACATCTCTGCTGGCGGGCCGTGGTGGGGAGGAGAGCAGTCTGGACATGGTATGACTTCGTGATGGAGTTTGACGGCCAGTACTTCCCGCAGGAGGCTCGAGATCGGTTTTTGTTGCGGTTCACGTCTTTGACTCATGGTGACCGTACAGTGCGCGAGTACGCAGCGGAGTTTAGCAGGCTCGCTGTGCATGCCGGTGTTGGCGCAGGTGGTGAGCGCGAGATACTTCAGAGGTTTCTTCAGGGGCTTCGTTCGAGTATCCGGCAGCAGTGTCGAGTTGGTGGCTTCGATAGAGGAGGATCAGCATGAGCAGGTTGGTCCGGTGGTGGTGCCGTCTGCGAGTGTTCCTGCTACCCAGCCTAGAGGCCAGCAGCAGCAGTCGCAGCAGCGCCGAGGTTCGAGTTTCGGTTCTGGTTTTGGCAAGGGCGGCAAGCCTGCGCAGGTCCAGAAGAGGAGTCGGGAGGAGGCTTTGGGAGTTAGCCAATTTCCGCGTGGTTCATGTTATGGGTGTGGAAGCATGGAGCACCGAGTGTATAGCTGTCCTAAGAAGGAGACACTTCGGGATACTAGAGTGTGTTTCCAGTGTGGAGAGCCGAGACATCTCAGGCCGATGTGTCCCAAGTTGCAGGGTTTGCCGGTTGCAGCGGTTCAGCCGGTAGTGGCTCGACCGGTGAGCCAGATTGCGGCAGCGTAGATAGTGGGTCAGATTGGTGCTGCACCGCGAGGACACTCTTTGGTGGAAATGGGCCAGACGAGTCAGGTCGGATCGATCACAAGTATATATATTGACTCAGACTTCGTAATTCCTTAAGTTTAATTTTTGCGGTTGTTGTT
>OVBJ01001272.1:0-30365 GCA_900406535.1 Noccaea bulbosa
GCGCCGAAGGTGGCGACGATGAGGATGACGAAGGTGAGGAGTACTGACAAGTCTGTTCCGAAGAAAATGGATTTTGGGTGGGGTTCTCTTATCGTTTGTGTTGCGTGAAAAAAAATGGCTTGAAACTTTCTTGTAACGAGTCTTTAGGTTGTGTTTTCATATAACTATGTCCGTCTCTTGCTGTTTGAATTCTCTACTATGGTGTTATCTACTCTGTTTGGGCCTTTATTCTGCGTTTCTCATGACTGACTATCTAGAATTTTGTCATAATGAAGGATTGGGTTTTAAGAAGTAAAAAGATCTGCTTCAACATAAATTGCCACTGTGACATTAGAAATGCTATCTCATGACATGAAAGAAAGATGGTCTAAGGGCAAGAACAAAGACACTTAAACTGAAAACTGTCACCTTTGAGGAGCTAATCCAAATTCAAAATTCTCTCTTCTTTGAAATCCATTAGACAATTTGCAATCCTCACATTAGGAACAGAGCAGTTAGCCTGCAGAGGTGCGAGGATATACTAAAGCTTGCTACAAAGCTGTTGAAGGCGGAACTTCGTGTTTCGTTAATGTTCTTCTTAGCTCTTATTTCTTTAGAAAGATTAAGATAAAATATTTATTCATCTCTACTAAAATATTTCAGTTGCATACTGCAAAAGTTTGTTCTTTGTGGTTTATTTATATTGTTTATAATCACGAAAAATTCGTTAGCTCTCTACCAGACCAGTATCAATGACTTTAAATTCAATTTGCAGGTTGTCGACATTTATTTGCAGTCTATTTACAAACATCGGTTTTTTTTTCTAATTGACTTGGCATTTTGCTTTAAGAAATTCAAGGGCATTGTTATGAGCAGTGGTTTAAACGGCAACGTTTATTCACGAGTTACTAGAGTTAATCAGGGTTACTCTTAACCTAACCAGAGTTTGACTAGGTTATCTCTTAGTCTTATCTATAAATTAGTTGGGAGAGAGGAGAGAGAGTTTTATCACAGAGCTGAGTGATCATCAGGGGAGGTGAGAGACTCCATTAATATCTCTTAGGGGGTGATGAGAGACGCCATTAATTTCTCTCAAGTTTACTTTTATCAATAATAAGAGATATCTTAAGTTTGCTAAGCTACACGTAACAAACTTGGTATCAGAGCCATCGGTCTTCGGCCATGGATATGATCAGGGTTCCAGTGTTCTACGGCGACGATCCAGAGAGGTGGGTGTCTTGGATCGAGACGTACTGTTCTGGTCAACGCTTTTCCGATTCCGAAGCAGTGCAGTTTGCCTACGGCTTCGTAGAAGATGGTGCTCTTGCGTGGTTCAACGGAGAACATTCACGATCCCCGTTTAGCAGCTGGGAAGATTTCAAACTCCGATTGTTCATGCGATTCAGCAAGGTCCAAGGGAAAGAGGACTGGATAATGAAGAGCGCCTAGAGAAACAGAATCTGGGTGGTGAAGAGATGGAAGAGTCGAAGGTCCTAGATCGGCTGCACCAGTATCTACGCGATGACGACAAGGCTACTAAGAACCAGAAGGAGGAAATACAAACCTCCGGAGCGATCGCGAGCCATGTTGGAGGATCTCCGAAGAGTATCGATCTTCATAATTATCTGTTGACTGTGCCTGAGGAGAAGAACGATCCGTTGACACAGAGTCATCAATTGGGTGCACAGAAGAACGACGAATCACTGACACGGAGGTTCGAGCCTCTGTTTGACGGAGGTGACGCTGAAAGTTGGGTTCTCAGAGTGGAGCAGTATTTTGAGAGGGGTAAAGTCACGGAGGAAAAGCTTTTTGGATCTCTTAACACAGAGAAGAAGGGGGAAAACCAGTCAGCCGAGATGGATAGAAATGCCTGCCAGGAGTTCGATAAAATGACTCAGGGTGGAAAAAGTGTAACGAATAAGCGAAAGAAGAAGAGATGGAAAGAGATTGCAAAAAAGAACATAACAACGGGTGTCAAGAGGAAGATGCACAACCGCCAAATGTTCAATAGATGGCTGCTGTGGAGTTTAACAGAGAAGAAAAAAAGAGCCAACTGGGAGCATGAGAGAAAGGTATCAAGCATAACAAATACGCTCATCAATTGGTTTATGCAAAGCTGTTTGTGGTACATAAGACAGTTATGAAGAGGCTTGATAAGTGGAAGAAACGTAAACAGAAGCACAATAAGCAAAGGAAAAAGACTAGAGGGAGTTTCTATAAGATCCAGCTGCAGGGTATAGTGATACGGAATAAGAAGAAGTTGGATGCCAAGAAGAATAGAGGTACCTATAGTGAGTGACTTCTCTGAAGAAGCATTTGAAGGGCCAAGGAGTGAGAAGGAAGAGAAAAGTGACATATGCTCAATTTAAGAGAATCAAAAGGTGTAGCAGAGAGAAGAGCTGTTGCGTTGTGCTTAATGAGCTGCTTCCAACATCATCTCCACCTCTTTCTTCGTGAAATCTGCTCCAGTTTCATTGTTGAACGTTAGATTGTACCAGGCTTTGCTCATCGATACCAAGTATGAGATCAGTAACACTCCATACGAAGTTGTCTTTTTTGATGGAGTGTTACTGAATCGAAATACCGTAGCTATAACAAACATCTCAGACACAAGACAAGGCCTAAAGGCAAAAGAAGCCCAGCCACCATTTAGACCGTCTCTTGAGCGTCGGACCACATCACTAGAGTTGCCAGAAGAGCAATGGTTGCGGTCTCAACTCGCAACCGATGTGGCCCGAGTCCAACTGCTGTCCCACCTGCTTCCAACATCATCTCCACCTCTTTCTTCGTGAAATCTGCTCCAGTTTCATTGTTGAACGTTAGATTGTACCAGGCTTTGCTCATCGATACCAAGTCATAAACAAGAGCCATTCATTATGTGTCTAATCGAGCACTAACCAATGATTTCGACAATGTGAAAGCATAGCAACTAAGGAGAAAACTTAAGACAAAAAGTGAATCAGACACGTATTGAAGAAAGGGTTTCTTACCGCCTTCTGGTCCAACGATTAATAGTCCGCTGGATTCTTTTGCTGAGGAGTTTACTGCACTGAGAAGAGGCGTGGCTTCTGCTGTCGCAACCAAACATAACTTTGACCTGGAAATCTAGAAAAACCCCAAAAGGTATATCAATTAAGGCATGATTTGTTTCCATAAAAAAAACAAAGAAAACCTCTATAAACCGAGTATCATAGTGTGTGGTTAGAGAGATGTTTGTTGAAACATACATGATCCAAGAGGGTAGCAAATTTGATCGGAGGGCTCATCACCATTTGATGTAGTCTTTGGCCTGCGACATTAAAAGATAAGCCAAATAGCTTACAACTATAATGCCAAGGGCAATAAAATATGCAAGATTGTAACTAATCAAGTGTTTTCCTTACACTATTGTAACTTACATTGCTTAGCTGCAGCAAAACTAACGCGTTCCAATCTGTCAACCCGGTTGTCAGAGATTATAGAAGATCTCTCTGTTAAAAGTGGTGTCACACTACTCGCTCCCAGCTCCTAAGATGAGCATATACACATATTCAGTGGCACAATGTTCACATGCGATTTAGACAGTGACAAAAGAAAAGTAAATACTTACTGTACATTTCTCAATCAGCCAGTCCGCTCGACCACCCTTCAAAGTGCCTGACAGTCAACACACAATTTTAAAGATATCATGACATGAGCTAAGCAGGGAATAAACAAATCCGGCGATATTGTTAAACTAAGAGCAGTCTCATTTCATACCAAAAGCTGCAAACACCTGCCACTGCATGCCTTGAGGAAGAATCACCTTCTGATCTTCTTGTGCGATAAAATCAACTCCAGTTTTATCTACGCTCTGTATACAACCTTCAACCAAACCTCCTTTCCCATTAAAGAGTTCTACCCTTGCATAGAAAAAGCGTGCCAGTAATTACTTTCTACAAAATCTAAGCTCAAGTGATCTTAAACCAAGAAAAAATGTTGGGCTCGTTTCTTTTCAGAGTTACTTTTGATGCCCAACAGTATAAATTGAACATAATTCATGATAAAGAGGTTACTATGATCTTCAAGAAAGGTTGGCTCCTTGGTATACTATGAACAATTCAAGTTTTGGAAGGTCGTTCATGAATGTAACACTGTGAAATGTCTGTAGAAATAATACCTGTCATCTGGTTTCAGTCTTAGAACTTTAGCCATATGCCAAAACTCAGAGCCTTGAACACGAACAGTTCCACCCTATAATCAAAACGATTCACGAAGAGAGAAGATCAGTATCTCATCTGATAGATTCACACTCAATTGCCAGAAATTTCCCAAGTGCTCAGCGATTACTCTCACCCTCACTTTCATTTTGATTGAATCTACAAAGATTCAAATGGAACACAAAGTACATGAGATAGAGATATAGAGAGAGAGAGGGGGTATGCCTTGTGCGATGGAAGATCATCGGAGAAGAATCGAGGGAGGCCACCGCGAGACTGATTCCGAAGGTCCAAATCCGACGACGAATAAGCAGAAGTAGCGAACGCCTTGAAGCTGGAAGGTGGAAGCCATAAGCGGACAAGACTCGGCAAATCGGAAAACAACGGCCGTGCCGCCGTCAGGGCTCTCATTATTCTAAGCTTCGATTTTTTTTCTTTCCCCTTCACCTCTTTATCCTCGGTTCCCTGTAGAAATTGGTCTGATTCGGTTATAAACCGGTTGCGCTATTCTTCCCGCAATTCAAGGGATTTTGCATTTTTGAAAAGTGAGAACCGATTGCCAAACAGAACCGAAGCGGCAAAATCAAAATATGCAGCTCACGAGGATAACATTAACCGTGGTTAGCAATTACCCAGTTATATCTTTACACGTGTCGTGCATGAGCCGTTACCCCACAGATGGATGGTTTCGCATATAAAACCTTCAATCAGCAATCGTAAAAACCTAGAAATCGGAAAACCAGATCTAGATCCATTTTCATTTCATCAAGGAGAGCGTCTTCATAAACGCCCTCCGATACTTCTTCGTCTTCCCTGCAAATCTACTTTCTAGATCTTTCTTCTCCGACTCGAAAATGAGGGAGTGTATCTCGATCCACATTGGTCAAGCTGGTATTCAGGTCGGAAATGCCTGTTGGGAGCTTTACTGCCTTGAACATGGCATTCAGGTTCGTCTCGTCCTCTCTCCCTCTTTTCCTTCTAGATCTGCGTTTTTGCTATATGTCTCGTAGTTTGATGGTTCAGATCTGACGCATTCGGCGCTGCATTTCCCTCTCTCTTAGGAACTATTAGATCGGTTCCATCTTATTGCTTAGATCTTAGTTTGATTCCGATGCCGTTTGAAATTCCTGTGGTCGATTCAGCGAGATTCGTTTCTATTTTTTTTCTTTTAAATGTTCGATCTAGATTATGTTACAAATGTTTCCTGATAATATCTGTGTTTGATATCCACTTGTTATATAAATGCTATGTTTGATGCGATATACATTTGATTTTGCTAAAATTTTCAACTAACGAAAACTCGCTATTCTTGGATCTGGTTGATCGATACATTCCCGACTTCTCGTTATTGATTCTGTGTCCTTCGATCTTCGGTTCCTACTCATTTTGTATATCCTTGGTATGTGTTGTTGCCGTGCTGATGTATTGTCTTGGATCTGGAATGTTACAGCCTGATGGCCAGATGCCAAGTGACAAGACTGTTGGCGGAGGTGACGATGCTTTCAACACCTTCTTCAGTGAAACCGGTGCCGGAAAGCACGTCCCACGTGCTGTCTTCGTCGATCTTGAGCCTACTGTGATCGATGAGGTCAGGACTGGTACCTACCGTCAGCTTTTCCACCCTGAGCAGCTCATCAGCGGCAAAGAAGACGCAGCTAACAACTTCGCCCGTGGTCATTACACCAGTAATTTACTCATCCCTGGCTTCATTTTAATCAATTACATATTGTTGATTCTATTGCTAGCTAATTGAGTTGCTTTTGAAATCTGTTTTCAGTTGGGAAGGAAATTGTTGATCTGTGCTTGGACCGTATCAGGAAGCTCGCTGATAACTGTACCGGTCTCCAAGGATTCCTCGTCTTCAACGCTGTTGGTGGAGGCACTGGATCTGGTCTTGGATCTCTCCTCCTTGAGAGACTTTCTGTCGACTATGGGAAAAAGTCCAAGCTGGGTTTCACTGTGTACCCATCTCCACAGGTGTCTACATCTGTTGTTGAGCCTTACAACAGTGTCCTCTCCACTCACTCTCTCTTGGAGCACACTGATGTCTCTATCCTCCTCGACAATGAAGCCATCTACGATATCTGCAGGCGTTCCCTAAGCATTGAGAGGCCAACCTACACCAACCTTAACCGTCTTGTCTCTCAGGTATAGAGAAAGAAACAAGCAACTCTTATCTCTAATCTTGTTGCTTATTCGTTTCTAATGCTACTCTGTGTTGACTTCATTTCAGGTGATCTCATCCCTGACTGCTTCTCTGAGGTTCGATGGTGCCTTGAACGTGGATGTCACTGAATTCCAGACCAACTTGGTCCCATACCCAAGAATCCACTTCATGCTTTCCTCCTACGCTCCAGTCATCTCTGCTGAGAAAGCCTTCCACGAGCAACTCTCAGTCGCTGAGATCACAAACAGCGCTTTCGAGCCAGCTTCCATGATGGCCAAGTGTGACCCACGTCACGGGAAATACATGGCTTGCTGTCTGATGTACCGTGGTGATGTCGTCCCTAAAGACGTGAACGCAGCTGTTGGCACCATCAAGACCAAGCGTACGATCCAGTTTGTTGACTGGTGTCCCACTGGATTCAAGTGTGGTATCAACTACCAGCCACCAACCGTTGTTCCAGGGGGTGATCTCGCTAAAGTGCAGAGAGCTGTGTGCATGATCTCCAACTCCACAAGTGTTGCTGAGGTCTTCTCGAGGATTGATCACAAGTTCGACCTTATGTACGCCAAACGTGCATTCGTTCACTGGTATGTTGGTGAGGGTATGGAAGAGGGAGAATTCTCGGAAGCTCGTGAGGATCTTGCGGCTTTGGAGAAGGATTACGAAGAGGTTGGCGCCGAAGGTGGCGACGATGAGGATGACGAAGGTGAGGAGTACTGACAAGACTGTTATGGATTGTGTTTGTTTCTATTATCTTTTGTGTTGCTTGAAAAAATTGGCTCGAAACACTCTTGTAACGAGTCTTGGTTTGTGTTTTCTTACAACTTTATGTCTGTGTCATGCTGTCTGAATTCTCTGTTATCGTGTTTTTAATTCGCGTTTCTGAAAACCATCTTTCGGTGTAATCCATAAACCGAAAGAAAAAAAAAGATATCTGAATTCAAATGGGAGTTGCCCTTCATTTTCCACTTTACTCTTTGACAATATATACTGACACTTAATTTTTTTTTTTTTTTTTTTTTTTTTTTTTTTTTTTTTTANCACCGATCTATTTCTTTCGGTTTTTGAATTAGACGGATAAATAATTGTGTTGGGTCAGGTACAATTTATCCACATTTTTGACAGTACTTTACTTGAGAAGAGGGTGGTGAAACGATTCTGGAATAGAAGAGAGAAGCAACGATTTTTTTTACAACGGGTAAGGAATGAGATAAAAGGAGACAGTAATAAATATATATACTGAAGAGCAATATATTGACGACTAGTTACGTAGAGCAGAAAGAAATAGATTCTGAGACTAATTTACACGAGGATCGATCCCTGATATCCTCTCATCCTCCAACAGAGCATATGGGTCGATGTACGGTGGTGGTGAAACCGGAGTTCTGCTTCCATCGTGAACGAAGTCTGCTCCAAAGTACTTACATTTTTAAAGACAAAACAAAACAACATACTCGGTTTGTTAGTGGAAAACAAAAATCTTAAAGACTCATTCCAATTACATTAGAGACAAGTTCTGGAACACTTGCTAATGGTGACACATTTGATTATTTGGGAGAGCTACGAGATCACAAAGCAAAATTACGACGTCTTGATCTTATCAAAAATACTTACGAGGTAAAGAGCGGAGAAGGCGCCAAGAGTTAAGACTATCAAGGGCCAAAACCCCAAGAAGAAAGTCCCTCCGATTGTCAGCAAGACCTTAGCACGTGGAATCAAGCCCTGAAACACAACAAAGCCAAATCCTAAGTTTACCAAACACTAATGACTAAACCAATGTCACTAGAAAAGTTGTTATGAACTATCTTTGGCCAAGCAAGAACCTATGTGGAACCGTGGTTATACATCAAATGAGCTATTTTAGGAGGATAAGGATTGCAAATGAGATAATATCAATCTGACCTCAAGCCCTTCGCTGTTTAGAGCCAAAGATCTCTCTCTCTGATTTAACAAGCTTTGATCGAACGCGGGAGTAGTTGCAGTCGTTTTAGAACTGCTACTACTTCCACTTTCTTTACCGGTTTTGATCTCATCCACATCCACTTCATAGTCTTGAAGCAACGAAGTAGGAGTCATACCTCGTCTCTTCAACTCTTTCATAAATAATGATTCTGGAGGTTCGTCACCTACAAAACTCAACTCAACAAAATCAACAATTCTTACTCGTTTTGTATCTCTATCAGACTCCAGTTTCAAGCAATAAAATTAAATACACATCTCGTAGTACAATTAATGGTTAACAAAAGAATTAAATGGGCTAATCACAAACAATCTGGCTATTCTCCGCATCATCAATCTATTGAAGAATCAAAATTAACTCTTTTACAGAGATTAAGAAAAAAAAGCTGACCTTTGGACTGATTATCACCGTTTTGGGAAGATGAATAAACCCTAACACATCTACCAAGACGATGCCAGCTCCTAGAATCGGCTACTCTGAAAACCCTTTTTCTAGATTCCAGTTTTACTGGAGATTTATGGCGGGAAATCGATACAGGCGAGCCACATAATTTAACAATCTCCAGAGAAGATGCCATTTTTTGTTTCCTTTCTTCACTCGTCGAAATTCTCTTTGTTCCTTTCGATTTTCCTTCAGTTCCCGGAGAGAATCATGATCCAGCAACCGCCGCTAAACAAATACGAGGAAAGATTGCGTATAGCTACAGATATTCAGACGGCAAAATTCTATTTGTTTGGATTTTTTCTCGGGAAAATTGAAATAATGTGTCAATATTCAAGCAAGTGGTGGCGAGACAAGGGTGAAAGTTATCACCTTTAACTCTAAGGAGCGTATTTTAGCACGACGACGCCGTGTTGAACTAAAATGCGCTATGACTCTCAAGGTGTGTGTGGCTGCTAAATTGCCGGCAAGGAGATTGGTAACGTAACGCGAGACTCCACGTCTCATTTTTCGTCTTCTTTCCCGAATTATTTGGTAGAAATATAAATAAAATCAATTCAGTTTAGTTGATACCAATGTACGATCACAAGTTGTTTCATTGATTCAATCTGTCTCGTTTGGGTAGGTTTAATAAGAATTTATTACCATGATAATACCAACAACAATGCAACAAAGCAACAAGGCAACAACAACAACCAACCTAAATTTGAGATTTATATTTGTATTTTTCTTTTAAAAATAAAGGGTTTTTTGTAACAAAATTTGCATTCGATAAGAGTATATTAGGTGAATGAGAATATGAAATTAATCAGATTTAAGTTCTTGATTTGGAAATATTAATTTGATTTGATGACATACACAGATACACTTTAACTCCAAACTCATAAAGTTATGGAAATACCTTACATTTTTCTTGTAGGAAGTTCACAAAATTAGTACTTTTGGAGGTGAGAAATGTATATTTCTGATGAAATGTAAAGAATGTGATATCCCCATTTATTCAAACTTGGTACATCTTATAATACATGACTAAGGACCTAATAAATTATTTACATTACAAAGAACATAGTTTATTCTCGAACTAAATCCAAACAAATGCAACTTAGTTTACAAAGCCTATTTACACTAAAAAATGTACAGGTGACCCACATCACCAGAAAGGACACCACCTGCAGGGGAAAAAAAAAACAAGAAAATTATTTAACATTTTTGGATCGATCTACTAAGATAGTCTACGCCAAAATATTAGTAAAGTTCCAGAGGAGTGAAGAAGAACATACCCAACATAGTTTTGACAGAGATTTTCATGGGAAGTGGCTTGATTGATTAGCTTTTGAACCTGAAGCTTCACAGACAAACCATGTTCGACTTCATGAGAATCTCCTCCGAGCAAGTTATTGTGATCAGCAATGGGATTGCTCGGAATTGCAGACGAAGAGAAATCTCGGCCAGTGAGCTTATGACTCATACGATCCATTACAACCACTGCACGCTCGTTTAACACTTCATTAGCATCTCCAAGCATATTCACAGCCTGTAATAATCCAAGAATCAAATCAACAAACAACAACAACCAAAAAGTCACTTTTTATCAAGAGAAAGATGTTGAGAAAGAAACCTGAAGAATTTCCTTCTCTCGAGTACTCCTTTGAGGCTGAGGAAGGTCTACGTCAGCGGGATCTTCATCTTCTTCCTCAGGTTCAACAACAGCAGGACCGTTGGGATTGTTGTTACCGAGCAGAGCTAATTGAGGGACTTCATTGAAATTGAAAAGACGCCAATTGATTAAAGGATCGTGCACAAACGCCTCCATCATCGCCATTACACTGTCTTTGTTGGTTCTGAGAACTTGCATAACGTTTTCGCACGTCGATCTGAAATTTCCTTCGATGCCACTTACTTCCATTGCTTTGACAAGCATTCTTGTCAGACGGAACGGAACCTAAACATTATTTAACCATTAAAAGCTCTCTCCTCATGTCGGTTTTTTTATACCCACAATTAACAAGTATACGAGGAAAACATTGTATAGTTAATACCTTTTCAGGAAACTTCTCTCTATTCATAGAGGCCTCAAAACAATCTCCAAAATCAATATGCAAGATTTTACCACTGCAAAATTGAAACCATTGATGAAGAAATAGAGCCAAAAGGATGGAATTTTTTATGTATTGTAAACCTTTTTTTTTTTTTAAGTTTTATGTACCTGTTTCTATGGAGCATAAGGTTACTTGGGTGTCGATCACCTAACCCAAGAATATAACCAACCTGACACAAAAGTAATGTGAAGCGTTCACTTTAGTCGGAAATTTAATCTGATGCTAAAGAAGTGCAGAAGGAAGGATGAAAGCAACCACATACCATACTCATAACTGCTAAACTTCTAGTATAGTTGGTTCTTCTCTCCAGCCATACCTCTGACGAGCGACTTTTTAACCAGAGAACCTACCAAGAAGGAGAACTGAAGCAACTTAGCATTCCAGATTAGTTACCTTACACAATTGAAAACTTGAAGAAGTTGGAAATTTAGTACCCTGGACAGATCATTTCCCTCTGTGTTTTCTAGAGCATACTCAAACACTTCAACCTTCGCTACAAGCGGTAGATTGTCATAGTCTGGAGCAAAACTCAACATATGTTTATGTTCTTGATTAAGAATGATCTGAAAAAATCAGAAAGGCATCGGTAAGAATCAACGTGAACTGCAGCAAAACTTCAAGATCGAAAACCTGAATGAAAGGCCAACCTTTCGACCATCTCTGTACTCTCGAATAAGATGGTGAAGGGTATCACAGTTCGGAACCCATCCAATGAGTCCACTATTGGGAGATAGTGGTATTACAGAATACCGTTGGATAGACAGATCTTTTTCTGCTGTTTTCCTAGAATTCTCAAGCAAAGTATTCACCAAACCAAAAAGCTGAAACACAATATAGAGGAAACAGATAAGTGTGATCTTGTAGTAAAAAATGTATATATACGAAGTGATAATTGCAAACTATTCTCCAAACACATCAGAATACCGCACAACTGGGATTTGATTTTGAGAATCACCTGCATAACGCGCTCATCTTGCCTTAGATCTTCATGTCCCTTCAACAAAAAGGCGTAGTCCTCGCCATCATTTCCGTGAATAGTCAATTTCCTTGGTCGTTGTTTAGAGGTTATGACAACAAGTTGGCGTGAAAACGATGTTATCGTCACAACGGGGGCATCTAATATTTAGAAAATTGAAGTATGGATGTTAAGCACGGAAGCGTGGTTAAGAACATAGATCAGCTCAGACGGACTTTAGCAGTTCAATATGTTACCTGCACGATATGTTCCAGGAACAGCTAGCTCCAAGTCACGGCAAAGCAGCAATTCAGGAGAAACAGACTATCCAACATGAAACGTGCTAGTCAGGTTAGAACTTAAGGACAAAGGAAAGATGGAACCAAAGAAAAAGAGTTATTTACTTCCAAATCCAATGTCGTGAGACTGGCCAGCTGTTTGTCGATACGTTTGAAAACGTGATAGTAAAGATCCCAAGCCTAATGAAGATAAACAATTGAAATAACAACATGTCAATTCCCTTTCCTAAATTCACGAGCAAGGACTCAACTGAAAGTTTGTTTCCAATTTTCGGCCACCTGTGTAAGTTCAGCATCTTTCCCAGTTCTCTTGTAATTGATACAGCATTCATATGCCTCTAGTAGTTCGTGACGGTATGCCTGCACCAACAATATGAAAAAAACATCGTTAAGTTCACAATTAGCCTTTACTGAATTATATGAGACAACAAACATTCGACACAATAGTTATCTGATTCATCATAGCGAAAAAAACTAAATGCTAGAGAAGAGATGAAATCATAGATAACGTGAAGACACACCCAAAGACCCGTAAGTGTAAGAAAAACACTAATTTATACTCAAGTTACATAACCGAGATTAAAAACTACCCCACCTCTATGAATGCTCTTTCTTGTATGGTTACATTGTCCTTTCTTGCACCTTCTTCGAGCATCTCATGTAATGGTTCAAGCACTTTCAACATTCCTTCAATGTTATGTTCACCAAAATACAAGCGACTAGCTTCTTCTAATGCTTCATGCCACATTTCATGCCAAAGTATAGCAACCCTGATAAGTTCATGTGATACAAGTTGCGCCTGTTTTTTGTTGTTGTTGTGAGGAGTAAAGGAAAGCGGTCACCAGTTAGCTCATTTATAGTGTAAATCTTTTCAATAAATCGACAAAGCTAATCACAAGCGACTACTATTAACCTGATCCACAAGTGCACCACTGTGTTGGCGAACTTTATCAACCACCTCTTGAGCTGCAGCTCTCCGCAGATTGCTTATTGATTTACAAGCAACGAGAAGGGGATACATAAGTGCCTGAAAACATTTGAAAACAATAGTCAAGGAGAAATTACGCATTACGGAGTTAGTATGACACTTAATTAATGGTAAAAAGATCAGATGTCTTTAATACAAAATCCAAATCAAGCAAGTAAATTTACAAAATGGCTGAACAAAAAAAATTACTTAGATTTCTTAATTTCCATCATAAACTCGTAATACCAATGAAGATTAAGATTAATAAAAAACTGCAAACCTGGGGGTGGTTTTCTCCTATGCGGATGAGAAGAGACTGTATCAGTTCCCTGACAGCACGATTATTCGAATGTATCCTAGCAATTATTTGAGGCAGCACAACAAGCCATGTGTTAATGTTGACATGTTTGAATCCTGCCCGCAATGCTGTTTGGACGTCAGCAGTAGCTCCATGGTTGAACCACAGTGTGAGAAGACGCAGTATGTCCTATAGAAATGAGATAGAATGGGTAAGTAATTCAACAAGAGCAACTTAGAACTCAATGCAAGCAAAGTAACGACAGAAAAATGTCTCATTATGCAGATATCTTAAGATATATAAGCCAACAGTATTTCCAGCCATTACATACTTGAAAGAGACCGTAGACTATAGTCAACAGTTACACTTTTGGCTCACAACCTTCTACCCTTAAATTATATGCTAAAGTAGATTCGACACCAGAGTAAAGTCACTATGAAGCAAACAAACCTTAGATCAAACTCCCTAAAAGCAATCACCTTTAAGCTTCTTATTAAGCATATAATACTAGAAATCTCAAAGGGTAAACTCATTCACAAACCAATAGTGTTTGATCAGAAATAAGGCAAGACATATATACTTTCTTATGCAAACCAAAAACAGACCACCCGTGTGACAAAACAACTCACAGCAGAAGTATAAAGAACTAGCAAGGTAGGGACTTAATCTATGTGGCATAACAAGGTGAAGAAAAGAAAGAGACGGGTTTGGTATGTAAAAGATGTCATGGAAGCATCCACACTTTACCTGTAAACTATCATCAACTCCTTTGGCATTAGCTGCGCATGATATAGAATGAAAATACCCAGTGACTGCAGCAACAACGAACTGGGAAGCAACTTGACCTTTTGAAATGTAATGAGACATAACTGCCGTATTGAATAACGCCCACGTGTGCCATGCCTTAGCCCATTTAGGAGCATAGATGGTAGATTTGCTAAATGCATCAAGAATTTCTGGAAGAGAGCATATATTGTCACCTAAGTGTTATGGTCGGACATAGTTTGGCTACACTTACACAGTTACAAAGAAACTACAACCCACCTTGAATAGACCCATCATTCAATCCGGAAGAAAGTGCCCACTGCCATGTTCCCAGTTTGAGATTTACACGTGCAAGAAGTGGAACATTTGTGCCCTTGCTAGATACCATACTAGCTAGCGTGTCAGGTTGAGAATGTGGCAAACTTGAAAGTTCCCTCGTCAGAATCTAGAAACAATCAACATTAAAATGAGGGAAGAAACAGCATGGCCAACTAAGCAAGGAACTAAGAAAATGTGAGAAAGAGAATAGACCCAGAAAATGCAAGTTGCAAGTTGGAATATGACATACCTGCAGCTTTGTAAATGCCTCTTTGCGCTTACGTTCTTCGCCAAGTGACCATTGGTATTTTAAGTATCCAAGCATCACTTGTGGAGGTCCGTGATATTGCATGTTTTCTGGCGATACTTCAGGATCAAACTACAAAATAAGAAGTCCCCAAGTTAGACAAAACAGAATAAAGCAGCACCCTTGGCATAGAAAATCCTACAACCAGACGGCTAAAGGTCAATACCGGCAAAAGCTTGAGTAGAGTTGACTTCGCCTGGCTAATCCTCCCACTTTTTCGACAAAGCGAGGCGAACTTGAGCCAAGTTTCAACATCTTCTGTAGGAGGTAACACAAGTGCCCGAACAGCCAAAAGTACTTGCCAAACCTGAACAGTATTGAGAGTACAAAGTATTAAATTTAAGGAATAACTAAGTTCACACCAATAAATGCCATTGAGTTTCCTTGTTTGATTATTGTTTAGGTGAACACGCTTTGACTAATAGTCTAGAAAAGAAGCTACGTTTTTTTATAACTCATAAGATGAAAAAGAAATAATGAAAATATTGATATAAAGATAAAGCTCAATCTGTTTGTTAGAAACATTAATTAGTAGTGTCTGTATACCACACTATTTCATGCTTAGAATACCATATGACTTGTCATTCAGCTCAGTGGCGTCACTAACATGAAACACAAAATATAATATACCTCCACATTACGCTTAGATCCCTGAATCCGCTGAGTCCACATATTACGAATTAGGGCTCTCCGTTCTTCAGCAATAGTATTTCCCACAGGCAGGGTATAATATTCAATTACCTATTATCGATACAACAACAAAAAAATACATAGAAATAAGAAAGGTCCATCATGTATATGTTAATGCAAAATATGATTAAATAAACAATTAGACTTTTCTCCTGTTTTCCCTTCAACCCTAGGTGATTAGGGAGGGTGGCTGGAGAAGAGAAATTAAATATTTGAGATCTGACCTCCTCTAGTTCTGATAGCTGCTGGACGCGAACCATATTGCTGTAAGCACGCTCATAGCTCTCTAAAACCTGCAGAGGCGCAATTATAGACAAAATGGACAGAGATTCAGTACACGTGAGAAATACTCTAGAGCAACTAAGAAGGCAACCGTGGTAATTACAGGATGCTTTTATTGACAGGAACTAAACGATAGCATGCACAAAATGTTGTCTAATAGAAAACTCAACATGCAACTAATCTGTCAAGAATGTATCTTCTTACTTCCAACAGCCTATGACATGCTTAAATAGTTTCAAGGACATAATGGAAAAGGCTGAGACTAGTTACAAATATCCTTGCTGATATACTTCTGTTCCCTTATTCACGAACAGATGATTCATAGATATTTTTAACAAAAGTTAATATGCAATTGCTGCCAGAAATGAAAAACCTACCAGCGCTGCAAGTTCTGTGGCAAGACATTTTCTAGCTCTTTCAACATATTCCCGGGCTTCGTCATACTAAAAGGGAAAAGACACAAAACCACATGCACACATATACAGTAATAAGTGTGTCTACATATAGAATAATTATAGATTATAAAAAAGCCTTTTATGATTCAAAATACAAAAATATAGGTTCAAGTGTACCTTTGCCCTCCGAACTAAGAGAACTGCCCTGAAGAATGTGCCATTACTGCTTCCATCTCCACTAGAAGCAGGGCTTGCTAAACCTCGAAGCTTTGTTTCATCACCATCATCTAACCGAGACACATATTCCGCCATTTGATCCCACTCTCCCATATTCCACGCAGCATTTGCAGCCTAGTATAGTAGCAAAAAGACATCCATGTAACCATGTAGATGGATCACCAAATTTAGCATAAGCAGAAGTTACCAACCATTGGTGCCATTTCCAGACGCGCAGATGGCTCAGCTGGACTCCAGTACTCTTTGCAGAGATTGTTGAGCTCTTCCCATCGTGCAAGTGCAGCGAGACATCTCATTTGTCCTGTAGCATGGTCAATAAGCTAAAGATTCAGGACATTTTTACTAAAGGGAAAGAAGAAGCATCGCAAGAACATGGTATAATCAATGGTCAACCGAAAATATTAGCACCCGGAACAAAATCCCAAAAACTAGGAGAGAGCAGCCATCTGCTTATGAAACTTAGGGAGATGAGTTCTAGGAGGGCATAAGCCATTCAAGATACTGTGAATATCTCAGAAAATCATAAGAGGATAAATTCATCGTTTATCTAAATAGTAAAGTCATGAAGAATAAACGTGTCCATCATGAATAAACTGCCTTCATATGGATAGATTCTAAGAGCTTATGCACATAAAACAGATGCAAGGATTTTTTTTGTTCTGCCAACTAGTGTCTCAGAGCGAGAATGTTATGAATTAAGACCCACGATTCTCCATGCCTATTAACTACTCCGAGCCTGACAATACATATCGACCCGGAAAATTTCACAAAACCTTAGTTTCTACTTCCACGAAAAAAGCATTATAAGGGACAAAAAGACCCACTAAACCCTCCCAAATTTAGACTTAGTTACCACAGACCTAATGTGGCTTCTAATACAAGATGAGGATTAGATGTTTGGGATGCTTTCAAAGTGTACGCCTTGAGAGCATCGTCCCATCGCTGCAGCTTCTCATACCTAGAAACAAACACTGTTAATGTTTTTCAACTGGTTGGGATCAAAGAAACTAGTAACCACACAAATGTTTCTGCGAGCTTCTCAAACAGAACTGGAATTAAGTGCATCAGGATTGAGAGAAGTCATGTTACCATGATTCTTTTAATTGCACATCAAGATGTTGTTGAGCATATGTCAGTATGCCGACAGCAGCCTATGACAACAAACCAACCAATCAATAACGACGCATAACAAAAGATGGTGAGGCGATAGAAATAGGATACAAAATATAATGTACCTCATGCTGATGTAACTGATTATTTATGTGTATAAGAGCCTCGACAACAGCAACTGGGTTGGCATCCATCCTCCTAGACCGTGGTCCTTCAAATTCCATCTCTTTATAATGTAGAGCTTTGGCAAAAACACGGCACTACAAAGTTGGAAATCGCACCATTACCAAGATCAGATAACTGCTTGATACGTAAAGAACAGAGAGGTGCAATGTCTAATTGAACTAGGAAATACGTGATGCAAACCTTTTCAGCAAGAGCCCCCAGGAGACGAATATCAATGGGAAGAGGCTTCTCATCATGTTCCATAAACTCTGCCTAAGAAGAGTATTGAGAAAATCAAGCTCATGTGACAGGGCTAAGCAAATAAGATCACACACATATGTAGCTTCACACTGATTCTAAACATATGATTCTTTATCCAACCTAACGTTATATAGGTCAAATGAAAACAGCTTAGGCAGAAATTTTGATACTAGAGTAAATATTAGGCAGAAATAGCTTAGGCTCGTGTTTCCAAGAACTCTTACAGATTGTTCAGTTTATGGCTAAAGCAACAAAAGACGTGTTTTCCAGTAGAAAGACTAATAGGTGCTATCACTAAGGAAATGGTGACCAAAGCAGTTTTTGTTTCCAGTCTTGCAAGATGTACTCAACTTATTACTTAACCCTACGTATTCGCCTAGGATTCAATGAGCAACACCATATTTACGGGATTATAAAGAGACTCAATCACAGGAAGCAAGCCCACTGTCTTGTTTTTATAATCTTGTAGTTTAACAAAGAACGTACTAAATTGAGTAGTGTAGCCAAAATCTCCGGAGGGATATTTGGAGATGAAAAAGCCATCTCCAAGCTCCTAACTAACTGCTTTTGGCTAGCCTCGTTCAGCTGTGCCCAGCAACTGACAAAACCAGCGGCAAACAATTCTCTCCCAACAAACGGCTGCAAACACACTATCGTTAAAATACATACCCTTGCAAGAGAGGAAAAGAAAGGGCATAGGTGAACCACCTGCAACTGAGCAAGTTTTGCACAAGTTCTTAATGCTGGAGAGGGAGACTCTTTAAGCAATTCAATACTAAAATGTCTCATCCATTCCTCCCAGTCTTCCTTGGTACTGCGTTGAGAAGCTTCTCCAGCTGTTCGTAGTCTACCATCATTAACCTATTAGACAGACAATCAAAAGCCATAAGTTACAATTTTAGCTCTTTCAAAACAAAAGGATCATCGTAGATCAAGCACATTTATAGTTTCTAAATTTGTCTATATTGCCACAAGGGGGGCATATTTTACAAACTGTTGAAGCAAATGGCTTAGGTTGGTTCTCAAGGACCAAGACAAGCTTCAATGAATAAACGTTAACGAAAAAATATCCAAGCTCGTTATAAGATCAGCCTTATTCAGCTAATTAATCCTACATTAGGCAATCACCCCCAAGGTTACTAATCTTTGCACTAACAAGGGCAAGATGCAGATATACTATGAAGTAATACTAATAATGATTATGCCATCAACTAGAAAACTACCGACCAGAAAGTTGTACAATGTTACAGTAAAATAATGAGCTCAACGTGAAGCTTGATAGCAAAATTGTAACACATCAAGGTTTTGTGTGTATAAGAACAACACAACAAAGAGTACCTGATGATTTCTGTCGTTTCCATCTTCAAAAGGATCGATTTCATTCTCAATTACAGGATCCCTGATAACCTCCACTGGCAGTCGCCTACTTAATTGTTGAGTTGCTGTAGTAGCTACAATCAATGGGTCACGTCTCCGCCATCGAGCATGAATTTCCTCAAATTCTTTATGCTGAAAAAGCGTCGTACAGTGAGATTTTACAGACAAAAATATATATACAAGAATGAAAATTTTATGCATACAAAAACATGACAGAAAAGTACATATAGTGCTATTGTTTATGTAAGCGATAGTAAAAAGAGAGACCCGCAAGCGATGCTTCAACAAAAGCTTGTGAATTGATTCAATGAATATAGTGAAGTCTTCTCCAAGAGCATGAGCCAAACAGCATAGTGCATCGACAGCATCCTTCCGCAACTCATCATTCTTTCTGAGATTACACCAAAGATCCCATAAGAAAATTCATACGTGTGAAACTGAAAGTGAGTTAGGAAAAGATAAATATGAAACGACAATTCCACCAGAAAGTTATTAAGTCAAATCGATAAAGGCAAATAAAAGTCCATGATAAATGGAAATCTTACTTACATTCTTAGAGTTCCACAAAAAAAAAAACAATTTGGAGCAATCTAAACAATTCGTGGAAATATAGAATTGTACACAGTAAGCTATGACGGAATGGAAGCTAATGAGTAAATAATAATAAATCTTTTTCTGATACTACCTTGCCCAACTCTAGGATGTTATGGATTTCTCATTTCAGTTCACTATCCGTAACTGGATGAACCCAATCATTTCAAAGAGTAAACCAGATAGCGACATTATAAAAGAAGCATCGTATAAAGACCTTTCAAGAAAGTAACACATCACAGACTGCTTTCTAAGACCAGAGAGTGAAAATCAGCATATCAAGATAAGTTTTCATAGAAATCTATTACAACTGTTGAGCTTTTCAGTTGTCATGAAACGGAAACTTACCCATCTAATACTAGCTTCAAGTGATGCACAAGAGCGGAAATATGGCCAGTAACCTGAGGATATATCGATAATTAGAAAGGTATTACAAGAAGCCTAATGTGGAATCTTTCTATGGATAAGCAAAAATAAAGAAAGAAGATAATAAATAATCAAAAACACAGCTCCTAACCTGAACACACGGGATTACTCTTGTCAAAGTTTTGATGGCATCACGTCTTATAGCTACGGGTGCATCTACTTTAAACAATCGAATAAGGGCAGGAAGGAGTAAATGCATGTGCTCATCAAGTGTCCCTGCACATATAGACTCTTAAGGGTTAACCATAGTAGTGAAGTCTGGCCATGGTGTGAGAATATAAATTATGGAGTAACGACCTGACTATTCAATGATCCTATATATACAAAAAAGAACTTGGACTTTCTCTCACATATAATAATTAACACTACTTAAATCATCTTACACTAAGCAATATGATACTGTGGACCCTCACTACCTTCCAATTAGAAAACTGCATACACTAATTATTAGAAGTCGCGTGCCCTGAATAATACGAAAAGACTATGAGGATGTAAAAACAAGACAAGTTTTACTGACCTCCAAACACTTCGAGTGTGTGGAGAATATCAGGGACATAGATGTAATCATTGAACCGCTCTGCATCCCCTAATACTTGGATGAAACATGGAAGGATGACTGGAAGATAAGTTCTGAATTCATCATTAAGTGCCAAGCAAAGATGTTCCAGTAGATGCAGAACCTGATGATCGGTAAGAGACAAAGTACTCTCCATAAGGTATATTTTTGTAGAGCAATAAGAAACATATCGCACCCTAGGCAGCATACAACTCACCGGCAGACCACGAGAGGGGCGTACGGGACCTGGCAAGGTGAAGGATGACCATAGTTCAGAGACTAGTGAGAGCAGCTCTGGCAGATACTTCCGTATGTGCTGTAGACAGATAACATAAGCTAAGAGTTTACACAGGCTCTTTTGTATTCTGGCCCTAACTACAAATGCAAAGTTATATACCTGGCGAACGATGGAAACAAGAGTCCCAAGACCCCATGTGATAAAGTCCTTCAAATTCTCATCAGAAGTGCGAACAGTGTGAAAAAGCTCAGGTAAAACCTTTAAAAAACAGAGGTGGACCCAACTCAACAAATTAGCAAAACGTCAGACGATGCATATAGTGCATAAAAAAAAAATCGGTGGCAATGACCCAGTCCTTCAGAATAATAATAATAATAATAATAATAATAATAATAAATCAGAACAAAATTGAGAAATCTCAAACATCTGACGTCAAAAATGACCACGTCATACAATGTAAGCGAACTTAGAAGTAATACTTTAGGCATGCTAATTTAAAATTAAGGAAACCATAGAAACCGCTTTGATAGTATTTCCACGAAAAAATACCAAACGTAAACAGAAGCAGTAATTGATTGAAAAGCTGCAGAAAACACAATATTCTATGTACCTTTGGCAAGTAAGGCACGCATCCCAATCCCATGGACTAACCTCGCATATAACAAAGATGTGATAGAGTTATGAGAAACGTGTTCAATGCAATCCCATCACAAGTTAATCTTAAAATACAATCAAAATGGTTTTCAGTTACCTTGAAAATGATCATCAGAGATCTAACAACCCTTTTGTGATAACTAAGAAGTGATGCATCTCTAAGAATTCGCATAAGTGAGTTGATAGCAACCTACAACAACGAGGACAGTAATATGAGCAGAATTCAGATAGACTTGCGAACAGTTACATCTGTGTGAACAGGTTAAGAACTACCGTTGAGTAATAATCCTCAGATGTAGCAAATGATGGCCGGAGCTCCACAGGTAACTCATCAATCGATGGAATAGGTTGGCCTGAATCACCAGTACCACGAGGAACTTCACCGTGTGATCCTGATAAACTTTGTTGGTTACGTTTATGCACATGAGGATCCAAAGCGCCCATAATTCCAAGAACCTGTAGATATAACCAAGTTTTTCACATAACCTATGTTCTAGAATAGTCTAGCTTAGAAAATTATTTCTCTAGAAACTACCTTGAGCACTTCTCGTCTGGTAGACCACACTAAGTCACCCTTCAGCAATTTCAAGAGTAAGCCAAGCAACAATGGGTATTCTTTGTATGGAGTCACAACATACCTACGTGAACAATGAAATGAAAGCCATAAATAACATGCAGGAAGGATTGTGATCTTCTGGAACTCCCTTGACATTGTATTAGTTACATATACCACAAGACAACCATGTCCCAACTCCCAAGTTACTCAATGCAACATGGAAGTTGATCATCCCACTATCTACAAATGTCTACAACTTCAGCAACATCAAATAATACAGCTGATCACATCTAAGCAGCATAATACACTAGGTAGTGGTAAATCACTCCCTTTTGCATGATAAAGGGAGAATAACAAGGCATTGCAAGTTCCGACACAGAAAAAACGAACAAGAAACCATCACAAAGATCTGCCGCGGATAGAAGAACTCGCTAGGGATAACAATTTCTAATTTCATCTAGAATTCGCTCACTTCTAGTAGTTCAACGAATAAACATCTAACCAAGTTTTACATATGATAAACAACAACAGTCTAAAAAATAGCGCAGGCTTCTGGCAAGCCCATTAGAAGAAATAGAAGCCACGTATTCATATATAATATCCACTTGCAATCCAGGCTTTCACCAAGCATGATACAGTATTAGCATTTTAGTATTTACAACAAAATTAGCATGCTAAAAATTGCTGAGTACCATTAAGAAACAAAAATGGAAAGTTTAAGTCCTAAAAGAAGGTAAATTATACACCATACCCTGTACTTTGAACAACTTGACCAAGGGTAGAAACAGCCACCTCGCGTTTTGCTACAGCAGCTCCATCCATTAGAGCTTCAACAATCAAAGGCATTAGCTCAGGAATATATTGTCTCATTGCCAAGCCACCCTGAGCAAGAAACAGAACAAATATCCAAGGGAGAATGTCTTAGATAACCAATAAAAAACAGGACTAGAAAGGAAATAAAAGTGCCATCACCCTGTCAGCTTATAGAAAGTAAAAGAGGAAATAATGGATACTAGGTAGGCCAATAAAATTTTCAAATATGACATGCTAACAGCTGGAAAGAGTAAAATCAGACTGTAAATTCCAGGCGCAGCCGAGGAGCAGTTATGTTTTGTTCGACAATCAATATCGAAACTACAAACTTGCCATTCTATTTCAACTTACCACTCTTGCAAGATCCCCAACAGTTACGAGAACTCCAGTAACAATATTATTGTTGGCATTCACTCCAGTTCCTTCACTAAGTCTTGCAACAAGTGCCTATAAAACAAGAATTACAACCCTGTGAACTACAATAACAGTCATATTATTTAAGAAGTGACGAGAATACAAACCAAACCTTTTGCACAGGCGCTACGTATGGAAGAATGAGCCGTTCACAATTTCGAACTAAACAACCAAGGAGCTTCGCACTTTCTTCTCTGCACTTGTTATCTGCACTGCTGACATTACAATTGAAGTCAATACAACAAATACTTGATAATAGGAAACGAATCTTCAGAAAAACCTAAGAAAATTTTGCAGTTACCTCAGCTCAAGATAGGTTAACAACTGTATAAGATGGCGACGAAGTGCTGGAAGAACGTATGCTGGATTTCTTTCAGATAACCTCCCAGCAACTGAGATGGCATATTCTCGGACATCAAGGTCCTGTTAAACAGAGACATTCAAATAGATGAAACAGGTACATTAACAAATAGATGAAGCATCCAGGTGAGTGAAATATAAGCCAAGCATTCTATTAAGTTAACAGGGGTTCACGCGGATGCATTTTGTGCATCCACCAACTTAAGGAATGCAGTCCATCCAGAATTCATTCAGCTAATTTAATTCAGCTGTTGTTTCCAGTACAACTTAATTAATTAAGACAGCCTTATGACACCATAGAAGCTAATTTAGTCGACCAATAGCCCAGCTAAGTCTTGATATCAAAACGTTTTGTTATAAGGGAGTAATTAAGTAACTACTTCATGAACCTACAAATTTGAATTTTAAAAAACAATAAATTGAAAATCATTCTAAATGATAGGTACGTCCAAGGAATATATCAATCTGCTATAGATGGGTGCCTAATAGCATAGTAATGGCAGAGTTCGAATTATTATACCATCATATCATAAAATGGGAACAAAAAGGTAAAATGACTAAAGAAACAAAAGTATCATCACTTTTCCATAATAAGTACATGTCAACTTCGGAGCTGCCTAGAGAGAGGCAAATAAAATATCTATAACAAAACAGAATTGCAGTATGTGATAACAAAGAAAATAACAATACCTCATCATTTAAGGAAGCAAAAATGGCAGTCAAGCTATCAGCCTGTGCTAGATAATCATCGAAACATTGGTTGCCATATAGAGCAACAAAGATAGACTTGCGAACAGTTACATCAGCATCCGCAACAGCTGTCCTGAGAAGCTTTTCCACAATCTGCAGAACCCAACATCATTTCTCAGATAAGCAGAAAAAAGGAACGGCTCCTGGTAATCATAGATACCAACAGGAAGCGGTTCTAGCATACAAAAGTTCAGACTCGGGAAAAAATAAAAATAAAACATGTAATAAAAAAAAGGTGCAGAGATTAAAGACAAGCTATCAGAAAAAATGGGCCTCGGTGTTTATATAAGACCTCTTCCACAAGGCGCCTTCGTCTTCCCCCTGCTCGGGTTGCCCTGCTAGAGCCAAACTGTGCGATGCCAGATAAAGAATTTGCAATTAGTCTGCAACAACACAAAGCGGCATCTTTTCTTGTGGTTGCATCCTCGTCATCCAAATAAACAACAACCGACTCCCGAGCAAATTCAAGAAGATCATGCCCCTGCCAGAAATCAGAAAGCTCAGAAACAAAAAGTTCATATTCTTTAGAAATGGTATTGGCAAGGAGCACCGACCTTGAAATTGAAACGAGCAAGAGTCTGCAGGGCTAGTTGAACTTGAGCTGAACAACTAGGGTCAGAAGACTGTGGTGCCATGCTCACTGTACCCCGGACCACGGTAACAGGAGGCTTTGTTTGAGAATAATGAGATCTTGAAAGAACCAATGAAATGCTATCTAGAAGCCGATCTTGTACCGTTGGCAGCAACGAAGGAATGCTGAGAACCAAAAGAATTGTCAAGCGTTGAAAGTATATACATCGCGGAACATAATAACCAACTTCTATCGTTCAACTTTACCTGATGGTTATCTGATCAAGAGCGTCGACAAGTGTAGAAGAGAGAGTAGAGGAAAACATAACATCTAGAAGATCTCGAACATGAGTTTCCACTGTGGATCCCATAGCCTTTGCGATGTTACCAACACAAGCCACAGCTTCAAGCAAAGGTCTACCCTTACGTGGAGCAATCTACATGGAAAAGATAATCAAAGGAAATCACTTGTCGTTCAGTTAACAAAAATAAGACCCAAGAAAATACTAAACACAGTAGTAGTAGAACGTATTTAAAACAAAACTTGACCCACCGCATCCCGCAGATGAGACATAATTGTCGGCAAATAGTGGATAAGCTCACCATCCAAAGCACCAGCCATTTCCCCAAGGGCGATGAACCCACTGGCACGTTCAGCCGGTATTCTTAACACAGTAAGAATATGATTCATGCATATCTGCAAGAAAGTAATTAATGTAACATTTTACAGATAAACTTTGGTTTCAAAAATCTCAGCTACCTACCGTCAAATAGTTTGTAACAAAGCGGTCACGGAGGAAATGAGCAATGCGAGGCAGTAATGAGGTGATGCTAAGGCGAACAAGGCGATCACGATGTTCAAGGTATCTGAGGACAATTTCAGCAACTTCTCTATACCTAGACATCATGAACTCACCTGTATTCCTGTAAACGAACTCTAGCATTAAGTCATAAACTCTTAACACCTGATATGCAATGAAATCAGTCTGGCGATAGCAGAAAACAATGCAATTTTTCATCTTCACGAGTCATTTGTTCAGGTATACAGTGAGAGTGAGGGGGAAGATACATGAATTATCTACTATTTATTTCACATTGGAAACTATAATACGAAGACAAAGAAAAAAACAGAGTATCACTGGACCAAAAACGTTCTTCCAAGGGAAATATTCCTGTTACAAACTTGAGCGCTTGACTAATGGAAAGGGATGCTTTAAAAATACAAACTCACTTCTGCTCTTACCTCAACAGCTCCCCCACAGCAAGTAAGGAACCATGAATACTATGAACCGGAGCATTTCTGCCCAACCCATCCTGCGTAGCTTCAAACATTCGATAGTACCTGTAAAAGCCAGATGGAGAGAAGGTCAATTAACTTTATTTAATATTATTACAAAGAAGGAAACCTCTACTGATAAATTAGAGACATTGGGTTGGCAATGATATATTTAAATCCAGTAGAAAGTCTGCAAGTCATAGAACATAGTTCAATGTGACAAAAGCTTTAAAACCGTTACAGACCTTGAAAGCAAGGGGTCATTACATTTCCCATCTACTTGATTTACATTGAAATGTTACACATGCTCAAAAAGTATCACCATCGGGAGAATATATATTCAAATCTTGCCCAATTTTTTTTTGGGGGGCGCAGCATAACAAGCTAATATAAGTTGCATTTACACACACACAAAAATGCAAAGAAGTACCAAAACCACATAACCTTGCGCTTAAATGAGGAAGAAACCACGAGACAGGATCGCAAATGAAAGTACAGCAACAACATGAATAAAAAGCCTCGCTATAAAAGTATCGTACCAAATATGGTAATATCGTTCCTAAGCAAAACATTTAGGACAGTTGAGCATTGTCAAGGAAAAGAGAATACGAACCACTGTACTCGCCACCGAGTCTCCCTTTTCTCAATAACACGAAGGCAAGCACGCAAAGCCTCAACAGCTCGCTCTCGTACTTGCAACTGGGGATCCCTTAGTGCAACCCAGATCGCATCAACAAATTGAGGGACATGAACATTAAAGACAGTGGATGCATTTTCTGCCATCTCCTGCAATGTTGCAAGAACATAGCCATAATCAATATTAATTTACTGGATTGAAAAGCTATTCCGCGCTACCATTTTTCTAACATCCATGATCCAATTAATTGTGAGTAACCAAAGAAAAACAAAATATCCATGCTTTTCTGCAAGGATAGGGCAGTTGACGTCAGGATACCTTCAAAATTAAAACAGCGGCGAAACGGCGATATTCCACCCGGTCTCCGCGAAGCCAATCAAAAGCTGTTTTCATCTGTGAAAACAAGATCAAGATTTGAGCACCTATAAGTAAGCTGAGCCAATGATAGAAAGCGGAGAAAACTGTACCTGAAACTCCACTTCATCAGACGTCATTGCTCCACCTGCCCGAGCAAGGTGACCCAAAACTCTACTCGCAAGAACCAAGATTTCAGGGTCACGCTTCAACTCGAACACAGTCCTCATGTAACCAGCAAACCTAGAAACCTTTGTAGCATTCTCACCAAATCCAATCTCCGTTAACTCATCGATGGCTCTGAGAGCACCCATGTTTTCAGCCACATCCGTGCTCTCAATTAGATTAGCAATCCTGTCATATAATTGCTCCATGAACCTAGAAGAAGCTTCACCGCTAAGATCACGAACTGCTTCCTCTACATGTTTCCTAAACGCTAAAGGAGCTCCCTCCTAATACGACAAACAAAAAGCATCGCCATTTGCTATCATCAGATACAAAACCCAAACAAAGTCGCATACTTCAGGAAACCAGCAATACATCACATTTCACAAATTGCCAGACCTATTAGAACTAAAATTTCGGATTTTCTGAGATAATTCTTCAGGTAAGCTAAAAAAAGCAAGAGAATTTTATCTGGGTTTCTACTGATTTCAATTTTCCATGGAACTAAGCATTGAAAAGGAGAATACTTTGCAATGTTCTTCATTACCTTAGGATTGCCACGGCTGCAAAGGTCAGCGATGACACGGTTCAAAGTGTCGAAGCTTCCGCCGCCAGTAGCGGTGGCTGCAGGCCCACAAAAACGGTGCGATTGCGACGGAGAAGCCAGTGATGCAGGCCGTCCAGCCGCAAAAGATTGCGACGAGGAAGACATCGCTGTGAAGGCCGTCCAGCCACAAAAGTCTTCCAAAAACCCTAAATCTGACCCCTTTTTGTTTCAACAACACTGGGTAGAGAGAGTATGTACAGAGGAAGAGAGAGAGGTATCTTCAACAACACATCGTGCGTGAAAGAGAGATAGAGAGAAGCGAAGATCGCAGGAGAAAATAGGATTCCTTTACTTTTTTTTTTTTGTTCTTACAAATTCAATTCGCAAGTGCTTTTTAGCTTTTTTAGGTTTTGCCTTCTTTCAGACAGTCCTTGGTAAAAAAAAATAACTTAAAAAGTTTTTTACCAGAATATTAAAACTTTACTGCTGTGTACTGAATGTCTGAATATTTTTGTTAATAAAATTAAAAAGTAGAGTCTAAAAAGTACTGTATAGTTTTCTTTTGTCCATGTAAACTTTTCAAATATAATTTTTGATAGTAGTTATCGTCTAAATGGTGAATATACACATGGACTGGATGGCTCTTAACAGATAATGATTATTGATAGCTATTTATGTGCAGAGAACTGCAGGTTTTGAATCGCCTACATGCAAAGTTAAGCTGGTTTATATATTCTTACATGTTCTTCATTTACGATGTCTGTATTTAATTTGATAGAGACTATGGAGCTTACAACATTGATAAACAAAAATGGAGAAAGTACTGAAATTAAAACATCCTTTATTATATAGTACTAGTAGACTTTAAAGCTTTTACAATGCTCTTTGGATCAAGTGAATCGAGAACATAATCAAGCTACACATCTATTATCCGAAAAGGCTTATAAATATGATTCGCTGTACTCTAACTATACTATTCCACCTTCATGGCTTGTCAGACTCTTCATAATTTTGAAATAAATTATTTTTAACTCAAACGGATAATTTTTAATATTTTCAATTCAAAAAAATCGAGTAATTTGAGTTGAATACGAACGAAATCAAGTTTTTTTTTTTATAATTCATGGGTAAATCATAAACTTATTGATGAGTCCAAACTAATCTTTTGGGGAATGTGCAATTCACAGATAAACTATATCTCTGAATATTCAAATGGGTTATAAGCAAGAGTACATATCCTTTATAGCTAAAATATCCTCTAATGATACGAGCATGTCATGCCTTTCATCGATCGAGGTGGTACAAAAACATCGTTGTTTTAACCTAACTTGCACGCTTAGCTTATTCTGATGGTGTGCTCAGTGGCGGATCTATAAATAAATATTATCTGGGTCATAATCTATTTAATTAAGTTAAAATATAAAATAGGTGTCATGGGGAGGGTTTGAATTCAGGTTTGGGGGGTCATTAAAGGGCTATCTAACCAATCAAGCTACGAAATTCTTATGCATTCTTTTTACAAATCAGAAATTTATATTATTTATGGGGTGTCAAGTGAAACACCTTCCCGTCAAGTGGATCCGCCTTTGGGTGTGCTATAGGGAAGCTGGTCGGTCTCGCACTGAACACACTTCTCACATAATCATGCGAAAGACGGATAAGTGTGACTCCAAATATATAATTAACCGAATTTGTAAAATTTGTTTTTGAATCCTCCTTTTTCGTAAGTTTGAGATTTACTGTAAAAACATGTGAATATATATATATATATATTTGCTTTTTGATTATTTAATATATAATATATTTCCTTGTAAAGAAAAAACCAGATACCATATAACCTCATAAACAATTCCATAACTTTTATCAAGATTGTAGAAAACAGAACAACATTATTCTAAGTCAAAACACACTACTAATCAAATACAATACATAAAAAAATGAGGAAAAAACAATAAACTATAAGAAGACGACTTGAAAAAGGGTAAGAAATAATAAATTTATACTTCCGAAAAAAAAATTAAAATTATTATAGGGATATTAACAGGTGAGTTTGACTATGGACCCCGCAAAATCTGATTAACCAACAAAATTGACATAGGATTAGATTATGATAAAAAGATTTGTAAAAAAAGGAAAGGCAGTATGAAATTTATGATAAAAAAGATTAGATTTATTTTTTTTGAATTATCAAAGTAATCAAAACAGAGG
>OVBJ01001273.1:0-30781 GCA_900406535.1 Noccaea bulbosa
TATTGGTTAGATTGTTTTGAAATTATAATAAAACATGTTTAAGTTTTGAAAAAAAAAAATAGTTTTAATCCGTGTGCACACATAAAAAATTTTATTTTATTATATTGTAGTTATTTGAGTTTTATGTATCTTGACTAAATAAATCATATTAAATTTATGGATACGGTTAAATTTTTAATTTTTTTTNGAAAACAAAAATCAAACTAAGGTAAAAATCCGTGGCATAAAATTTCGAAATAATTAAATAGACATCTTTTAATAAAATAAAAATTCAGAAATCATCACCCCGTGCAGGGCACGGGTCCAACCCTAGTTTCTTATTAATCTATATTATCTTTTATGTATGCAAATTGCAAAAGCGTAATCGGATAGGCATGGATACAGTGAGAGTTATCAAGGAAGGAAATTACGTAAAAGTTATGAAGACATCCGAATTAGAGAAAAGCTACAAATATTACAAACACATAAACTGGTGACAGAATCAACCCAAGTGTGGTGCGTGAAATCATCATACATAACTCTAATAACAATTAATTAACAAGACAAGAATGTTATCATTTACCCATACCAAAACAAAAACAAAAACAAAAACAAAGCTGATTTTGACAAGAAGAACGATACAACCAAAGGAAAAAAAACAGCATCATCATCGAGGAAGAGTCATTTAGCTAGCCAAATGGTTCGGGGAATTGTTGAACATACTGTGCCACATGTAAGCTCTTGACAAAACCATCTCGAGCTCTTGGTCTGTCCACGTCTGTGTCGGAAGGTGTTGCAGGAACATTACCATCTCTTGAAAGTCCAGCTTCTTCAGCTCATCTGACCACTGCATTGTTCACAACGCAACTTGTATTTTCAATTCTTCTCATGGTAAAAGAGAATCAACAATTCCAAAACTGAACTTGAAGAATCTTTAAATTGTTACTTACCGTTAAGAGAAAGCTAGCATATATATACACTAGGAACTCTGGCAATGCATCTCCTTCAGCAAGATAAGTGTCCCATAGACGGTTGATGAGACTGAACGGGATCTAGGAAGCTCAACACTGTTTTGTCAGTTTCCAATAATAAAAAACTTATGCATATATCAAGATCCATGGGAGTTAAAATGGCGTCTAACCTCACGTATCAGAAGACAGTTATACCACCGGAAAGCAAATTGTAGAAACTCCAGTCCTTGCTCCTCCATGTGTCTTGAAACAGGTTCTAGTACATAAATAAGGAAGGATAATTTGTTCTCTGCTTAAACCATGACCAAAGACACAGCCAATTTATAAGATCAATCAAAAGCAGGAACGCTACCATCAATACGCCTGACCAATTCCTTCAGCTTAAACACAAGTCTCTGGATTCCAGGTTGAGCAAACGTGTAGTGATCTTGCATACCATCAAGTAGCTTTGTTAAGCACCAGTAGCAATCCGCTTCTACATCTGAGACTTTTTCGGCAGATAAATCGTCCATTGACCAACTTTCTACACCACCTTCTAGATATTCTGACAAGAAAATAACTAGAAAGGGAGTGACCAGGTCATTTATTCCCTGCACATATCCGCTCGCTGGATGCCTAATGGCCCTACAAACTCAGAATTTATTTAAAAAATAATTAGATATAGCATTAGGCATTCGCTGAAGAACAATTACTATCACAGCCTGCATTCTATGGCTCACCATGTATAAAGAATACGCTCCAGTGATTTCTGCACCTGTGCTTGCTGAAAGAAACCGACGTCTGGTACAGTCCTTGGACAGTCAACAGCAATCTGAGAAAGAGTACAGCTGCTAAGAGACTTTACCAACTTTTAAGGATTCTGTTAGAATAGCTCTGAGGACTACGAGGGAAAAACCTGGCGAAGCATATTGATCTCATCATCAGAACGTTCGGAATCTGGAAGGTCATAAAACTGGCCAACAGATTCCAGATATTCAAGACGTTTCCTTCTCAGAACAGCCTCCCTTCTATCTGAATTAGGTGGTGCATATCCCTGTTGTCAGTTTATATTTAAATTCAACTACACAAAAACAAAATCAAAAACCAAAATTGTTGAAGCAGAGCAGAGGATATGCTCATGGGAAGAGATAATAACATAAGCTATCTGACTAATGGGAGTCTGCCCTCATTCTGAGTCTAAACAAGCTAAGCATGTATTTACAGAATACATTATGATGATCAATCAGTTTAGCATATTGCACAATAGATAAAAGGAGAATGTACATGAAAAGGATAAAACGGATTATAAGATTGACTATGCTTGAAGAGAGCGTACCAAGAGAAGCCGCCAGACATCAGGCCGCATATAGTGTGGCACACCATTCCATGCTAGCTCGCGCAGTTTCTCTGCAGCATGCCAAATAAACAAATTAACGGCAGATATAAGAATATCAAAATGGACTCATTCCATTGAGCTATGAGGAAAAGCTTGAATACAAGGCCAAAAAAAGATTCCGGGTCACTAAGAATAGTAAGTAAAACACTAGATCAAAAGGAAAAAGCAGAGTACCTAATATAACAGTTGTTTCTGAGAGCACTTTATTGAACTTGATGATTCTTGCGGAGTCACTTGATCTAACACCTATCTTGAGGTTTTGGACTTCTTTCACAACCCTTTCACTACTGGAGTTTGATCGTAGCTTAGCAGCGTATGTGTTGTCATGTTTCTTGACTGAGTTGTGATCTTCCACCTGCATATACAAACCTCTCAAAACTTTTACTGCGAGGAGGAAGAAGAAGAAGAAGTGAGAAAGTCAAGTAAGTTACACAACACGAATAAACATACCTCGACGGGGTTCTGAAAACGCTCGTTTCTTCCGGCGTCGTTCTCCGACAAGCTCCGGTGATACGTTGGAGAGATGGGAGCTTGAGGAGGATCCGATCTCCTAGTCAACAAGACCTTCCCAGGGATACTCCTACCTTTAAGAAACCTAAAGCAAAATCAACACATTTCTGAAACTCTTAATACGATTCGAAATGATTTCTCTCCAGAATTGCATGATTCACGGCACAGATCCGAGGCAGGGAGAGCAAAAGAAACGCAAGATCCGGGAGGAGAGAGCAACAAAGTGGAATGAATGAATGAATGAATGATTTACCCCTGGACGTTCTTGAGTGTCTGGTTGAATCTGGAATCGTCGCGCTTCTGTTGATCGTCTTCTCTCCGCTCCATGTTTTTGAGTTTCCGATTCAGCAACACACAAGTGTAGACAGATAGTTTCGATTGAGAATTTGGGTTCGATTGCTTTCCATCGATTTCAAGGTCCCTCTTCCTAAAGAGAAAGCGATTGGGGAAACAAAACCATGGCAAGCAAAAAAGTTTGATTTGTAATCGCAATTCGAAAATGATGGATTTAGGCGTAAATCACTGCATGATGAATTTTAATGGGCTCTCTCTGTATTCAAGGCGACTTTTATTTTCATATGGTTTGGGCATTAATTAGCTTAATTGGTTTTTTTTTATTAGGAAAAAACATCACACAACACAACACAAGTCACACCACCAAACCATATGATTTGTTTTCTCTTTTTATAAGTTAGGATCAGAAGTATGCACATGTGCGTAGGTCTCGAAACAATTATCAATTGGTTGAATTTTGAAAAATGGCTTCTGATTTCATATTCAGACTCACACTTAAATCAACGGTTCAAAAAAATGAGGCAATCAAGGCAATGAGATGGGTCTCTCTGCATCCATCCGCTCGATCACTCTTCTAGCTTCTTCTTCAGTTGCTGGAACCACATTCCTTATCTTCAATCCATCTTTCATGGCCTCAGGTCTCACACTGAATGTGAAGTAGAACCTGTTTGAGACCTACCACAAACCCAAAACATCACATCACCATCACCATCACATGTTACATAAACTTATCTGTATATACACTTACTTCGCTAGACCTGAGCTCTGGACTTGTAACATGTGCTACTACCTCAATGTTTATCAACGGCTCAGCTGAATCGTTAGCTTCTGTGTACAGCACTCGTGATTTGAAACGAAGGAAGTTTCCAACATCAACCTGCACCATAAGGAAAAAAACCTTCCAACTCAATCGATTTCTTCAATGGCTACAAGAAATGAAAGAAAAAAAAAAAGGATGAGATAGTAATGGACTCACTGGCTTGATAAAATCGACGCGGTCAACTTCAAGAAAACGTGGAGATACCCCAGCGAAGGTGTAAGCATTGGAGAAGGCCAGCTCAAAAGCCTTGCGCATCAAGAAGCCTCCAAAGATTCTACCATGAACATTCCGTTGCTGCGGCTGGCAGATCAATGAGTTCTCATGGGAAGTATCCTTGATTAGGATGCTGTCCCGATCCGCAAGAGCTGGCATGTCCAAAAACACCCGTCCTTCTGCTAGTAACTCGTTTAGCCTCTCCAAGTCCTTCACCTTCTCGTGCTCTTCTTTACTCTCTGCTCTCTTTTGCTTCCGTAGTCTGTTCCTCTCTTCTGCTTCTCTCCAGAGCAGTTTCTCATGTTCAGTTTCTGGCTTGACAGGGTTAATCGGAGTTGACTTGCCTGTCTCGGCATCTCGAGCCACGAATGTAAAGTTAGCTTCAAGAGCAACCGACTCAGAGGGGTCGTTGGCATCTGCAAAATTATTCATCTGTGTGGCTTTACCATGTTCCGTTGGTTCAGATGAAATCTATCAGTAAAAGCCATTTGAGAGAAAGCCAAGTCTTTTGATTAACCTGAGCAAGAAGATTTGTCAAGTACAGAGAAACTGAATACCTTGAGTTTGGATTACTTGTAACTGCATCTCCATGGATGATCTTCCAACCCATGTAACAGCACCAACTATACTGAGGTCAGCATCCACACGAATTGGTCTTTTCATGATAATCCTGTCCACAGAAGCAGTCACCAAAATCATCGATCTCGCATTGCCATTACCGCTGCTGCAATGCTGTTCAGAAGAAAAAAAAGCATACCAAAAGCTCAATTTCCCAATTGCGCAGGCTTGCAAACACACATACTGGAGAATGAAAACAAGAGGCTCATCACTACTAACTTATCAAAGGCAAATCTTTCCACAGCCTCTCACTACATTAAGCCAGAAACTATTAAAGCCAATCCAAGTCAATTGCAGGGAAATGATATTATGTGAAGTTGGCTGTGAATCTAGAGAGCTACAGCAGAAAACGTGATAAGAGCAAGAACCTTGAAGGAGACAGTTCCAGCAAGAGCGTCAAGATCTTCAACCAATTTACCCGTACGAATCTCATTCCAAGGATTCCTGTACTGCTCGCGAAGCACGAAATCGGAAGAAAACTTGTAGAGAATAGAGGTCCGGCTCCGCGACGGAGGCTTGGCCGCCAATTCCGACTGGGACTCGTCTCCGGTAGGGTTTTCGAACATGTTGCGCCTGGCTTCCCAGAGCGCATTGGTGACGGGGGAGTGGTACATCCCAGGCCACAAGCTAATGGGTTTCCGCATAGAAGAGCCTGCGTCGATCGAATTTCGATCGGGACTTTCATCTGGCGGCGGCACAGTGGAATTCCACATCTTCTGAGAATCGCACGACCTCGAAGTCGCCGGGATTGAAAACGCATCGCCTCCTGCTGCAGAACCAGGTTTCCCGCGGTTTCTCCGTAGAGAATGCGAGAGAAGCTTCCCGGCTAATGATCTCATGGATTCTCACGATGATGGGTGCACAAAGGATTCGCCGATCGAATTACTCTTCCTGTCTCCCTTTTTCAAGTTTCATCGTGCAAAGGTTTGATCTTTTTCAGCTGATCACACTACACTGATTTTTTCTATTTGTGCGTTGTGCGCTAATCAAACTAGGTGTTATTGGTTTATTTACTCTAGTTATTTAGAAACACATGTAAATTTTACAAATGGTTATTTTAGTTACTCTTGTAAAGTTTATTGATTTTAATAAGTATTAATAATTTCGTAAGTTTTCTTTCCGATTTTATTCTTTATATTTTAAACATATAAATTCTTCCAAATCCACCAAAATCTTCTTTTAAATCAAATCCATGATTTTAAAATCATAGAACCAATAACACAAGATTTGAATATGGATTTTAAAATTATATAATCAATAACATTGGTTTTAGCCTTTTAGGTGGATTTTCAAATCCATTTAAACACACAAATCAATAAATAAAGATATAAATATTTCACAATCATTGTTGTTATTTAATACTTGAATTTGAATGAATTTATGATAAATTGATTTTAAAGCATTTTACAGTTTTTAATTGGATTTTGATGGATTCCATCCAAATGAAATTAAAAAGCTTAGAATATAATTAGTTCTTTACAGTTTTTAGATTATATTTTATTCAATTAATAAATTGAATCACACTAGAATTAAAAGTAGTTTAATAGAATGGCTACAAATACTCAATCTAATAATACACAAGTTAAGAGAATACATAAAATACATAATCCAATGATAGTAGAATTAAGTAGAGTCTTCAATTCTTTCAAGTTCCATATTGTTGTACCAAATGTGTACATCGAGTTCTACCCACTTAAATTTGTTTTACCCAAAAGTTGTGATAAACATAGAAAATAAAATTTCTCTTGTCGCGCTTGTGGTGAAGTTGGTCTTTTTGATCGTAGTTGGATGAATAACTTTTTGTTTTTATACAAATTAATTAAGCTAAGGAAATTCAGGATTATGTCCTTGATTATCTGATAAACTTGTTCCACTTTTGTAGTTTCGGCATGCTTCGTTTTAATACTTGAATATGTATATGTTAACTTCTCATGTGAGTGATGACATGACAATCAAATCGAGAAATGTTGTGCTTATTCAAAGAGACCATTTTTATTCTTTTATATTATAGATTCAAAACAGGAGAGAATATGTACTCAAATCTGTCATTCATTTTCTTTATAAAAAAAATTGTGCTTATTTCATTTTGTATAAATTATTAAATAACAAAACTCATATACATATATGTATTAGTACAAAAGCAATAAAAAACTGTAAAAAGAGAGAGAAATACACACATGCTGACATGCATTAGAGTTTTTTCATTGTTTTTACCAATCAGGAATGTTTGATGAATAAATGTTTTTTTAAATACTCATGAGGAAAATGGAAGAAACTATGATCCATTTTTTTTTTCCTTTGTTTTTGTGTCTCTTCTAGTTCCACTGTTTCCTCCTAGTTGTTTACGAAAGCCATTATACTATTGCTGCACGTTAATTGGCTTCAAAACTCTAAAATAGAGTCTGAAATTCTATGATTACAGCTTTGAAATTGAAAAACAAATTAATATTTCAGACATCTATATACTAAACATGAATATGTTCATAGTCAACCGAACTAAAATATATATCGAGGCTCAAAATAACTAGAGCTTGGTATAAATTAAGTTTGTGAGTCACTAAGTTATAAATCTCTGTCTAGAAAAATGTTAAAAGTTGTGGAGAAAATTTTAAAACTTCAAACTGTATTTTTTAGAGGTTTTTTTTCGTTGTATCCAAATCTCCTTGGTTAGGACTTAGGACTTAGGACAATGTTTGCATTTTGAACTAGATAGAACTTTAAAATCCTACTAACACGTAAGGATTTGATTATAAATTGGTTTGAAATAAATAACTAATGAATAAAAAAATTATATTTTGAGAAATTTTTCTAAAAATAAGAACGATTATAAATTTCTTAATAACCTAACATGTGATTTCTACTTTTACTTATTACAGTAATATGATGGAATAGACCTTCTTTTTCTTATATATTAAAAAATAGATTACTTTCACTTATTTTACAGAGATTAGGTTCCATTGCATGATACATCTGGAAACTGAAATTTATATATTAAGAAAAAAGTAGGGGTGTTTTGTCCTTTCAAGTTATATAAGTAAAACACAACAAAGCAGAAAAAATGAGTGATTGAGTTCTCAATTATAGAGAAAAAGGAATACAAAAACATAAACTTGAAAGAAATTAAAAAAAAAAAAAAAAAAAAAATCTAAAAAAAAAAAAANAGAAAAGTCGGCTTTCCTTTTGGCCGTTTTATATCCTTCCCCGCGTTTGCCCATCTGTCTTCATCAAGCAAAAAGCCTCCTCCTCCTCCTTCTCCACTCACTCTCTCTTTCTCTCTCATCCACAGAGTACACAATCATACGCTACGCAACGAACCCCTTTTGAGAGATCGAGAGAAAAGTCTCAGCTGAAGCACGTTTTGGGAAAACCGAGATTTGACGGGTAAATAATCTTCCTTTAATTTTATCCATTTTTATCTCTCTGTGTTTGGATTTGGATCAATTCTCTCGATTTTCTACTTTTGAAGGCTTGTTGGATCGTTTCCCTTTAACCCATCTTTTCTTTCTCTACTTCAATTTCAGAGTTTCTTGTTCAATTTTGTTCCTGTCCCCGTTTGAGGATCTTCCTTCTCATTCAAAAAGTGTAAATTTTCGATTTTGAGCCTAAATTCGAGTCGACTTTTTTTCGATTTGAAATTGTTTAGGTCTGTTGCTGCTGATCTTTGATTCCCTTATGTTTTTTTTTGTTTCAATATCGGTAGTAGTTGACCATTGCCAAACCTTATCTGGCGGCAAAAATTTGTCCCTTTCTGATTTGTAATCTTGCAATTGGATTTATGGTCGGTGTAGTAAGTAAATGTTCGCCTAATGGAATGTGGGTTTGTTGATTGAGAAGTACAATTTTCTTTAAAGTTGCAATCTTGATGCGATTCAGATTCCAGTTCCTGGTGCCGTTTTGGCTTTAAAGTTGAGATTTTTAAGTAATGGCCATGGCAGTGACAGCTGCATTTCTTAAAACTTTGTCTTACTTACACTTGAAAAAGAAAGTATAGGGTCACGAGCTGGTAGAAGATAGTTTCTTTTATGCATTTCGTATTCATTTGGTTTCAACGTGTTTCAGGAACTAGAAGCTGTGGAAGATCTATACTTGTAGAAGAGAACAAAGATGCGGAGGTGGATCTGTTGTGGGCGTAAACAAAGAGATTCAAGTTTATCAAAGGATGAGGAAAATTTGAAAAATCCATGGCAGCAATCTGATGGTATGTTGCAGACAAGAGTTTTTCACTTTAATTTCATGTCTATGTATGGTTGTGATTCGTGATCTAATGGAATGGATTCTAATGGTATTGTTTGCATAGTGTACAGAGGCTTAAATCATTCAGGCTTGTTTCAATGAGTAAAGGATTCTAATGAATACGTTTTTTGTGTGTGTGTATGTGTCATTGCATATGTAGCAAATCAAAAGAATCCAAAACCGCAAGCTGTTGCAAAACCTGAGGCGCAGAAGGAAGCTCTTCCCATTGAAGTTCCTCCCTTGTCAGTGGATGAGGTTAAAGAAAAGACTGACAATTTTGGATCAAAGTCGCTGATTGGTGAGGGATCTTACGGAAGGGTGTATTATGCGACTCTAAATGATGGGAAAGCAGTTGCGTTGAAGAAACTCGATGTTGCGGCTGAAGCTGAAACAAACGCTGAGTTCTTGAGTCAGGTTATACATATTGCTTCAATCCCCATTCCCTTCCCTTCCCTCCTCTGTCTTCAGGAAACTTATCTTTGCATACTCTTGCTTGCTTCTTTTTAGGTTTCCATGGTTTCAAGACTGAAGCATGAGAATCTCATTCAGCTGGTCGGTTATTGTGTCGATGAGAATCTCCGTGTTCTTGCTTATGAGTTTGCAACGATGGGATCACTGCACGACATTCTGCATGGTATTATGAGCTTCCGCGCCCATTCTTGCTATAAAATAGAATCCGATTCCTCCATGGTTGTGATGTGTTCTTTTACAGGTAGGAAGGGAGTTCAAGGTGCACAGCCAGGTCCAACGCTAGAGTGGATAACGAGGGTGAAGATAGCCGTTGAGGCAGCTAGGGGTTTAGAGTACCTTCACGAGAAGGTTCAGCCTCCTGTAATACATAGAGACATAAGGTCTAGCAATGTGCTTCTTTTTGAAGACTATCAAGCGAAAATAGCTGATTTCAATCTCTCAAATCAAGCTCCTGATAACGCTGCCCGTCTTCACTCTACAAGAGTCTTGGGCACCTTTGGCTACCATGCTCCAGAGTAATGTTCCTTGAAACCATTAAGAAGATTGGTTGCATTCTCGTATGAAAGTATGAATGATGCAGCTAAAAGGAGAGTCTTGTTCCCATTATTTGCAGATATGCTATGACTGGACAGTTGACGCAGAAGAGTGATGTGTATAGCTTTGGGGTTGTGCTTCTAGAGCTTTTGACAGGGAGGAAGCCTGTGGATCATACAATGCCGCGTGGCCAACAAAGTCTTGTGACCTGGGTATGTTATATTTTTCTGTTCCCTGTGTCCTTCCTACTCTTCTTGAATCTCCTGTTTTAGGATTTGGAGTTTGCCGTTTATTGTTATTCAGGCTACACCGAGGCTCAGTGAAGATAAAGTGAAGCAGTGTGTTGATCCAAAGCTAAAAGGAGAGTATCCTCCTAAATCAGTAGCTAAGGTATTACATATATATCCAACGAGTATCCTAATGGATTTGGTGTTTTTAATTGCAAGATTTTCATCTGAAAGTAATGAAACTATGATGTGGTAATGCAGCTAGCAGCGGTGGCAGCATTGTGTGTGCAATACGAATCTGAGTTTAGACCGAATATGAGTATAGTTGTGAAAGCTTTGCAGCCACTTCTTAAACCTCCAGCGCCAGTCCCAGCACCTGAATCTTGAGTTTTCACCAGCTGGGATTCTTTTGTTCATACAAAGTGAGAGAGTTTCACTCTGATTTGGGGGAAAAACGAACACAAACAAAAGTTTAAGATCATGTTTATGTTGCTTTATTTTGTTTTTGAGGAGATGAAATCATTAGTTGGGATTTTGGTGCATAAATATTTTGCATTTGTTATATCTGTAATGGAAAGAACATGCTTTTTGCTTTTTGATTGGCGTGGAGAACAAAGATGAAAGATGTATTGCATTTTGTTGTTCTTTTCTTTTGTTTGTTTCTTTATAGATCAGGAATCATTTGAATATTCTGATTCTGCCATCAAGCATTGTTTTTCTTTTCTTTCCGGGGTCCCTTTAATAAGTCAACACCAGCGCTTAACAAGTTGTGTATAATTCTAAACCCAACAGTATCCAACACACCAGTGCCTATGTTCTATAATGATTTATTGTTCCTACTGATAATAGAGTTATTCTTTCGGTTTCTCTATAAGACTATGGCAGTGAGTGGATGGATACCAGTTGTGATGCATTTTTTTAGGAGTGAGGACTAGTCGTCTTCCATGTTTCCATTCAGCAAAGCAAATTGTGACAAAGTCTATAAAGAAAATTATATCCTACCAAAAAAAGTCTATAAAGAAAATGCTCCGTCCCACAGTTTTGATTACATCCCATTTTGGTGTGTTTAGGGAACAGATAATTTATGAACTAAAAAGTCTCCTGTATGGCTAACTCCTTGTTTGTACAAGGATCATGTAACTTCACAGTTATCTTTAGGTCGAGTATTTATTCGGTCGAAATTTTTTTTTTTATGAACTTAAGAAAATTGTTTTGGTTACTCAAAATATTATAATTAATTAGCCAAATTTTAACAATTGTTATGCATGCATTGCATTTTTGTAATGGTCAATGTATATTCATCTTTTTTATATTTCTTGTTCTTTGTTCCATCTATTCATATGTTTCGCACTAAGCCATATAAATATTGTTTTTGTTTGTTGTCTCTACTAAGGTAAAACAGCGATTTAGTAATTAACTAGTAAGAGTCGTCGTGGCCGTGGAAGCCACGAAACACCATCTTAGGAGTCAGACGAGATATTTCTCTGGAGCTTCCTCTCTTCTCATTAGCTTTTATCCTCTGCTCTAGAGCTCCTTTTACCTTCTTAATCAGCTTTCACAAACTATATGACTGTACTACTTTCCTTGCATTTTAATTTGAAAACCTTTAATGAAAAAATGTTCGAAGTTCGAACTATTTTTACTGACAGAGCCAAGAAGTGGTAACTAAATCGTACTGTCCACTTTGATGATCGATTAATTATGATACTAATCACTAAGTGAACCGCGAAATCGTTTAATTATGAGATTTTGATATTTCAGTCATTTTTTTTTTTTTTTGACTTCTGTCATTGAATATATGTTATGTGGTTTCATAAAACTTATATCATTTGGACCCTATGAACGCAAATTTAATTTCTGTTTACATTTTGCATTTGCCTTAACAACTTCTCAAGCATGAATCATATATGTTAAAAAGACGAATTATTTATTTACTTTTAGTTGGTTTACCTTAGACTGATTGTCATCATATTGAACATATACTTATTCAAATGTGGTTGGCTTAACCGGTTAAAAAGATGATAAAACACTATCGGACCCGCGAGTTTGAAAACCAGGTGCGCGCTATGAATATATAAGAAATTATTTATGCTTGTAAACCCGACTCATAGAGTATAGCCTAGGGAGATAATTGAATCAAAGATCTAAAATTTATTAGTTATGAAATAAATGAACATATAACAAAAAGCCCCATATAAAATTAAATAAATTACATTGACTCAATTCTCCATCAGATATTATTCCAATTAAAGTAGCCAACATAGTAAAAAGACTACGACACGAGCTTTAGGGTTTATGCTTAAAATTTTTAAAAGTAGCCACAAAAGCTAGATGTAGAGAGTATATATGAGGTCATACTATTATTCAATTCACACACACACATAGATAGAACAAGTGTGTGTAGTGTTGTATATGTAGACAAAGGTACGAGAATGCGCATGGCAAGGCAACGTGAGAGTGTGCATTAACTGTTCCTTCCACGTGTGAAACGTGAGCTGCGACCAACTTCCATGAGGTTGGCTCACGAGTGGGCCATCACGTGCCACGTTGTACCAATTTGTGGTCATAACCGTGGCCATGTCACACTTGCACTCTCTTAGCTTTTCACAAAGTGGCAAAGAAACCAAAAGATGTCCTAGATGGAGATAAACTAAAGTTACCATTCGAATATATTTTAAAATTTCTTTTGATATTTCACTTGTCGTAGTTTATTGTCTCTAAGCATGTTTATAATCAAGTCAATGTGGTGCCTTGAATATAAATTGTACGTACTATGTGAATCATTATTCTTTGTCAGCAAAACGTATGTACATTGACGTCATATCAAGATTTTAGTCAGTGTACGTAATTAACAAAAAAAAGTGTGAGAGAACTGAGTTAACCCAAAAAAAAAAAAAAACATGTTAGAGAATTGAGTCAATGTTCATTCAACTCTATTATATAGTGTTTTTGACTCATTACATTTTAAAAAATTTCCCTAGATCAGTCACATCAAATCTCCTCACATCGTGCAAATTTATACGTTTTCATTTCTTAGCTAAATTGACGATGAATATATTTAAGTACTCTAGCTAATCTCTTTTATTACATTTGATTAGATCATACGTTTTGACATGAAAATTCCTAATAATAATTAGATTGGACATTACCAAAATTTCGTAATCACGTCTGAATATATATTTATTTTCTAATTCACTTCAAATATAACCCCACAAAATGCTGTACGACTAATGTCGCTGTATTTTATTATTCTCGGGAATAAAATGGAAGATGAAACACGGTAAACCTAGAACAGCTCTATAAATAGAGGTCATTTTATGAATTCTATACCTGCAAACCAACACTAAATATCCACTAGTAAATCAGAAACACACAAAACCCTAATTAAAAATGGCAGTGATGAGTCACAACACCGTAGAAGGCAGGCTATACGAGTCAACTCGGACTCGGCAGATTCCTTACTCACAAACTGGTGGCCAAGAGAACGGAGGAGACGATGACGACGACGATTGTGACGTGGCTCCGGCGGCTTGATCATGTGCATTTTATAGTATGATATTGCTATCATAAAATTTAAATAACAGATTAAAATAGTAATTGTGCTTCTTGTCATAGAACCACAAACACTCACACACATATATCTATATTTGTAGCTGAAGTAGTATGCCTGTATTTATCCATGTCGCAACCAGGCTTAGTTTATTTACTAGATACACAACATTTTTGACTTTGGAGTGTTGAAACGTTAGCTAGCTTTAAGTAATAATATAATGTATCGTGTATCAATTACGTATGAAATAATAAAATAATGTTACCTGCTGTACACAAGATTTTTGGTTATAAAATTATTAAATTAACATTATCTATACATATACACATACTTATGCAATTCTCATCTTCCTTTTCTCAGCGCCTCAACCTTTTGTTGTCCCTACCTCTTCAAATTTAGTAAAATTAATATATATGACTCAAATGTGAGGTATATTAAGAAATGAGTTGTCAAAACTACTGAAGCTTGTTTGTAAATAATTACAACTGATGTAAATCCTTTTTTCTTTTTAATATTGTTAATTTCTTGAACACCTGTTAACCAACTCTAGTGACCAGTGATGATCATTGATCGAAGAGGCTAGCTATATATTGTCGCGCACGAGTTGGCTCATCGATTAACAGGTCTCCTGGCGAAATACTTGATCAACCTGCTGGTCAAGCATCAGATGATAATTAAAAAAATTCAACACCACGATGTTTCTCCCATTCTGTAACTACATTTATGTTTTAATTAAAGAGAATGTATCAGAGTTCTTGCAGTGCGACAACTATATTGAAGTTTCATCAGGGCCGGCTCAATACTATAAGGCCCTGGGGGAAATATTTTTTGAGGCCTAAATATTTAAAAATGTTTTCATTTATTTTTATCTTTTTAATCATTGCTCAAAACACACACTTCATGAGGTATATATGAAGCATTGGATTGTCTTCCCATAACAGCCGCACCTACTCCATTGCAGCACCCTCTGGACAATACTTAGCAATCTGGTGTGCCGTGATAGAGCTGAGCTACATTGATGGTTTTTAATTGCACAATGAGAAACCAGGTAGTCTTTGGTTTTTGTTTCGTTTTTTCAAGAACGTTTTTTTTTTTTTTGACCATTTCTCGTTTTTCTCTATATCGTTCCAATTTTCAGTTTGGTTTTTGTTTCTATTACCATCTGATGTTTCTTTGTTTGTAACACAATTCTGTAGGAATCAGTTTTATCCGTTCTTTGCAAAAGCTATATTAAATCATGCGAAGGCAGTTTTAAGCTATGTTTTGTCTGTTTCTCTAATGAGTTTTCGTCATAATTTATTGTATAAAAAAGACTGCTTCATTTTGGTGGAACTTACGCTATAGTTGATTTAAAGGGCTTGTGTCCTTCTCAGTTACTTAGTTCATGTAAAAGCCTAATTAGTGTAGTCATGTTTTCCCTTGTCTGATCCAAATGTGTTTTGCAGGGGGATCGAGTGAGATTATTTTATGTATCCGAACTAGGACATTCAGGTACACATCTAAGCTGTTTCTTTCATTCATTGAGAAATATGTGGATTTTTTCTGCAAGTTGTAAATTTTAGAATTCATTGTTTTTAGAATGATCAAACCTTAGATTCTGTTTTTTAAATTAAGGGATGCTATGCATGTTTATTATTTGCTCAAAAATTGCAAATGCTTTTACCAAAAAAAAAAAATTGCAAATGCTAAAGTTCGAATAGTAGAAGCTCGTGATACTTGTGTGTTTAAGATTAAAATATCAAATTCGTTGTAATTAATGTCCGTAAACTTTTTCTTACAATGTTGGAGAAGCTTTAAAACAAGACGCATAAGATGAAATAGTTGCTGAAAGATGTTCAGGAAGGAGGTAAAGACTAAAGATGAGAGACGCTGAGCACGAAAATCTTAAGGTGGAGTTCAAGAAAATGCACGCGTAGAAGGAAGTGATCCAAACCTAGCATGGTAATTCCTCTTCTAGATCTATTTGTGGCTTTAGATTTTAGATGATTCGACATTTGTGATTGATCATTTGATTTGCACTTGATAGTTTGATTCGTTTAGCATGTATGGCTTGATAATAGTTTAGTTAAAATTTGATACAAATGTTTTGTAACAGATAAATAATGACGGTTTCGCAAATTAATAAAGGATCAAAAGCAGAAGAAATGGATCTAACATTTTGATAAAACTCCGGGAAGCATCATAAGAGCATTGGTTTCTCACGTACTTCTTGGCTTTAACATTGTTGTCTTCTCGCCTCTCGGCTATTCACTGTAACACCATCACAAAATTTCCCAAGAAATGTCTCATCTATTTCAGCTCTCAACTACTTTCTCAATACCCTGAAATGTTTAGCACCTTAACTAAACAGCATACTCCTCCCATCTTCTTCTTCTTCTTAGGGATGCAAATCCAGGCATTCCCGTATCTATGTGTAAACTACGGGAAGCATTTTGGATTGGCTTAAAAAGAACGATTTAAAAAAAAAAAAAATTAAAATTAGAAATAAGAAGAAGAAAAGGGAAACCAAAGAATTAGAAAGAGATAAAGAAGTAAAAAGAAAAAGGTTTTTTTTTAATTTATTTTTATTTTAATTTATTATATATATATAAACAGAAACATGATAACATTTGAATAAGAAATATCTGTTAAGTTACATGGGTTTCTAACACAAAACCAATTGACAATGAGTAGAGTGGTCCATGCTCCTTATATATTACTTAAGATCCATTCCAACTTCCGATGTGAGATATATTCCCTAATACGCCCCCTCGAGACAATGGCTCTTTGGGCATGATCGATGATTAGACCAACTTTGGGCCGGATCGGGTTGGATTGCGTGGATCGGGCTCTGATACCATGTTAAGTTACATGGGCTTCTAACACAAAACCAATTGGCAATGAGTAGAATGACCCATGCTCCTTATATATTACTTAAGATCCCTTCCAACTTCCGATGTGGGATATATTCCCTAATAATATCTATGAAAATTTGAATAAGAAATATCATAACTTAGATTTAGAGGTTTATGATGAACTTGAATAGAAAAACACTGAGCTTGATAAATAACAAAATCAAATGGGCTTAATAACTTAAAATGTTTTTGGAAAAGAGAAAAGTTTGATTGTTAGATCAAAACTTTTGAGCAACCTGCTATGATACCATGATAGACAAGATAAAAGTTTATGATGAAAGAACTATATTTAATTACTCTCATGACTTCTTCAATATACATAGAGCACATATATATATAAGATGGACATAATCTTAATTAATTACAAGAGAATATAGAGTGGTAGTGATATGAGAAATCATAGGATTTGAATAATTGATTGGTATGATACTATTTCCTTTACAATACAAATAATATGATGTGTCAGGCTGGACTGGAAATAAGTAACGTTGAAGCCTGAAGGATTGCCCATACTTTCGAGACGAGGGTCACATTTCCTAGCTAATCTCGCCGAGAAAAAATCTATTGCATTTTTATCATTTGAGTTATTGTATTTTGGCCGTTTAAATCTCAATTTTTTTTTTCCTACTAGATGTTTAAATTCAATTTTTTTTGTGCTACAGAATTTGGCTTTCGTTTGAATTTTTTCGATAATAAAAACTTGGTTTAACATAACTATTATTTATTCACAAGAAATATATTCCATTAAAATCATATTCAATTTTTGTTAATCAAACCCTTTAAATTTAAATATTTATTAAAGATTAAATCATAATTCTCTATCAAAATTGCATTTTAATTGCACTTTATGAAAACTGATTCCTCTCTACAAAATTAATCTTGTCTCCACTTTCACCAAACATTGCTAGCATAATCTCTATTGTATTCAGTTTGGGTGACAATGTGAAGAGAAAGATATTTTTTTTTTGAATTACCAGAAGGTTCTGGGCCGAAGCCCGTACATCCCCCAGGCCCGGAACCATGTAATATTGGTTCCGTCCCAAGCGGCACTCGATCATGTGACCTCTAAGCTTGCCAACCTATACTTGTAGTTTTGTAGACCCGAAAGACATAGTCGAAAGAGAATTGTTCAATTGTTTCAAACCCTGCACCAATTAACTTACATTTTGTTAATTAAAAACTTGTAATGACAATAGATTAATTTGCAAGGACTTTCATAGGGTTCCAATTAAATTATGTACTTCTTTGAATTTTATTATGGCGTCCATGTTCATATTAGCCCGTCTAATAATGTCTATTTATTTTGTGGACAAAATATTATCCGTGTCTATTTAGGACTATGTTCATACTGCTCCATACCCATTATGGCCCAAGCTGTCTAGGGAAGAAAAAACAGATTTTTAAAAATGTAGAAGAAATCTGTTTAAAAATGTAGAAGAATGAATGAGATGGTGATGAATAAGTCACACGACACATAGCAAAACAAAACTGTAAGCGAGCAAATCACAGGACAAGTACAACCTAAGAAAAGAAAAGCAATAATGGAAGAAGAACAGCGAAAAATGACCAGAAGATTCAAGTCAACTCCTACTTCACAGAGAACAACAAAACTAATATACTTAAGAACAAGCAAGCGCTTTTGAGAAAACGATCCAGTTTATGCAACTTGTCTCGATGACAAAAGTAAGATATGCAATGAAAGCAGTGAACACACTAAAATATTCGTCACTTTCATACTTAAGAAGATGGAGTCAGCTAACAGGGAAGATCAACTATGTGAAAAATCAACAATGTGAAGAGAAAAATCAACGATGTCATTGCTTATGTGTCATCATATGGTTCACTCTCAAGAATTTTCACACTTAAGGTATTATTTACTAAAATATTTACAAAATATGCCATAAGAATGAATATGTATTATTTAATCTTTTATATATTAAAAGAGAAGCATTTTTTAAAAATAACATTCTTCCCATGTGTTATTAAAATTTTTGCTATGACGAGGTGTCATCACTAGAATCACTTTCAAGACAAATATAAAAAAAATCACTTATTAAAATATTTACATACAATGCCATTTTTATTTGGTTACAAATATGAAATATTTGCGTTGTCAAAAAAAAAAAAATGAAATATTTGCAGGTATCTTCCACTAAATAAAATAAACAATATATAAAATAATAATTATAAAATAGTTTAAAAATCAAATATTGATATAAATATTTCAAAATTAATTATAGATTTTTTTCCAATATATAAGATTTGTTAACATATTCATTTTTATATTAATATATAACCAATTGATAATATATTTTCACTTAAAAACATATATTATATAAAAATTAATTATTATAAAATATTTTAAGAATCAAATACTGATAGAAATAATTCAAAACTATTGATACAATTTTTTTTTTCAATATATATATAAAAATAAATATATAATAAATTTAATTGTAAACATGTTTTTCCCATATATAATTTCATACAAAATTAGAAATTCGTTTTACTGTTCTAAAAAATAACTATTGAATTTTTTTTGAGATTTTCTAATTATATGATAATATCGCCGATAAATATAGTGTCTTATATGGAAGTTTTTTTAATTATGAGTAGATTCAAATTTGATAAAAAAATACAATTTTACCAATTTTTAAAATCAATAACAATTTAAATATGGATTATTACGTGTGATTGATATTATGGTTTTGAAATGTGATATAATGTGCTCTTTTTTAAAATTAATTAATTAAGAATTAATTATGAAAAATAAATAAAGAAAACACCAATAATTTTTACAAAAAATAATTAACAAATATTTTACTCTGCGCACGACACGAGTTATCACCTAGTAACAAGTTAAACGATGAACACAAGTTAAAAGTATCTCCAAGCATCATGCCGTAAACTAGAAGAAGACGAAGCTGCTCTCTCTTTCTCTCTCTCAGGTCAATGCTCTCTCTCTTAACACATGAAAATTTATTGAAGCCATGAAAGAAACAGAAGAGATTTGGAAAAACATAGTAGAAGAGATCGCAAAATTTGCCTGATTCGATGAAGCCATGAAGGAAATGGAAGAAAGCTCATCGTGGAAGAAGATGAACAAAGCTTGTCGGAATAAAGGGTTGTCGTCAGAATCGCGAATCGTCGTCGTCAGAATCGTACATCGTCGTGAAATGAGAAATGAGTTTGTGAAATGAAAAATGAGTTTTCTCCGAATCAATTTGATATAACTTTTAATTCCATTGGACAGCTCATGTGCATACATATTTGTCCATATGTTAAGTTGAACATATCCGATTATGCCCATGTCAAAAATGAATGTGTCTATTCGTTCATATTAATTTGGATATAGGCTTGTTTATGGACCGATGTTCATATTAACAGTATTAATATTATGTGATTTTTTCGCATTTGCATGAAATATATATATATATATATATATATATTTTTTTTTATAATTTTTATTTGAAGATGAATAATCAGGTTAGAAATTTGGCTTTCTTTTGGATCTGTTGATATGAAAAACTTGGATCAACATAAGTACGCAACTAGTATCTTTTTGACAAGAAATTTTAATGATTCGAGTTTTATTACAAAACCGAAGTTGATAAAAGAGTCAATATTTCTCGTCCACCCAGGCCCAAAACAGCATTTGTCCTTTTTATTTCTCACGTGCGTTGACAAAACAATTAAGTTCTCACGTGCAAGCTATCTTCTTCTTCTTCTCTCCTACAAATCCAATAAACCCTAGTACTGGTGCTCTGCACAATTTGCAGTTCCTCAGATCAGATCCTGCTTATCAATTAGCCAAAGTTTCTTCTCCAAGGGGGAAGTCGTGACCACCCATGACATCCAAATTTGTTAAACTCAGCGGTCAATTTATCGGCAAATTCACCCGTGTGACAACCTCGCCTGCTCATCATCATCATACGGATTTGGTCCAAAAGGTTTCGATTTTAAAAACCGAACTTTTAACGAAAGGTAACAGTAAAGAAAAATTCGAGAGCGTTTTGGATCAGAACGGGCAGTGGCTGATCAGTACTCATCGTGATGGAGCCGGAATCGTCGAGCTTATGGATCAACTCTTTCCTCATCCTTACTTGGCCCTTCAGGTTTCATTTCATCCTCTGTTTTTTCAGTAAAGTTCGAATCTTGCACCTACCCAATCTCTAGAATTGGATCGATTATGTGTCTAAGAAGTTTACATCATTGACTTAAAACCAAAATGTTATAGATTGGATTGGTGGTATTGGTGTTATGCTAATGTTGCTGAGACGATTTTCAGGTTTTGGAGTGGAGGAGAAGACAATTGGATTGTTGCATCCCTTTGACATCGGAGGAGTATGCAAAAGGAATCAAAATCGCCGGTCGAGCTAGGGACACAAACCTTGCGGTCTATCTTTTCAACGAGGCGGCTAAGAAACGAGTCCAGACGACTTCAGTTTACAATGCTTTGATGAGTGCTTACATGTGGAACGGGCTCGCCGAGGAATGCCAGTCGCTTTTCAGAGACTTCAGGAGGCAAACGCATTGTGCTCCAAGCATTGTGACTTACAATGTTCTTTTGTCGGTCTATGGTCGACTTCTGATGGTAAAGAACATGGAAGCAGCTTTCGAAGAGTTGCAAAGTCTGAAGCTTTTGCCAAATTCCGGCACTTACAACTGTCTGATTGCTGGTTACGTGACTGCTTGGAACTGGGGTAAAATGGAAGATACTTTTAGAGAAATGAAGATGTGTCACGTTGAGCCTGACACGGACACGTATCTGCTGATGCTTCGAGGGTATGCAAATTCAGGGAATTTGGACAAGATGGAAGAGATATATGAATCGGTTAAAGATGAGGTTGGTGTGAACAGAGGCCAGTTGGTCAGAGCCATGATCTGTGCGTATTGCAAGAAAGGTGTTGAGGATAGAGTGAAAAAGATTGAAAATTTATTGAGTCTTCTCTCTGGGGAGGAGTATTTTCCTTGGTTGAATGTGCTTTTGATTCGTCTGTACGCTCAAGAAGACATTGTGGAGGCGATGGAGAGGAGAATCAACGAGGCGTTTGAGAAGAAGACGTGTGTTAATAAATCGAGTATCATGAGGGCAATCATCGCAGCGTACTTCAGGTGTGACCAAGTTGACAATCTTGCGAGTTTCATCAAGCGCGCCGAGTTTGCTGGATGGAAACTGTGCAGGTCTCTCTACCACTGTAAGATGGTGATGTACGGCTCTCAGAAACGCTTTGAAGAAATGGAAGGTGTTGTGAATGAGATGGAAGAGACTAATTATGGGCTTGTAACTAAAACGTTTGCAATCATGTATAAGGCTTATAAACAGCATGGAATGGAGTCACACGCTGAGAAAGTGATGGGGAAGATGCTGAAACATGGGCTTCTATTTATACCTCAACCTCAAACTGTGTAAAATTCTTTTGATTTGTTCCAGTGTCTTTGTCAAGTGTGTGAGCTCTGAGCAAACAGAGTATGCAAAAGGTTAGTGCTGTTTCTGCCTTTGTAGAAGTCTCATGTTTATAGTGACTTACCAGGGTTGTTGTATTTAGCATTTGGTTTCTTTTCTTTTGGTCTGTCAGGTTGTAGATGGCTTCCGAATCCCTCACTGGAGTTTTGAGATGCGACTAATTAAAGCACCTTTGTTTCCCATCCATGAGTGATTGGATCATCATTATCTTGCCATAGATATGTTGCCGCCCGAGTTTCCAAGTTTATCCTGTTGGTGGATGAGAAACGTCAGTAAAACAAAACCTCTAAGAGCCATGAAGAACATTGCCTGCTGATAGCTGATAAGATTGGAAGAGCTATGCTTTTCATCTTTCTTGAGAAAACGTAGGCAGAGTTGAAGTTGTTTCTTGAGAAACCTGACGAATGCTGCAAGCAAGTTTCTCTGACTGCCAGCTCCTGATCCAATTTCAAGATTGTAGTAAGTTCGAAAGTTTCTGTTGTTAGGCTGTCAACGCTCTTACTTGACATACTGCTCCCTTATTTTGGCTTGAGCCCTGTTCGTAATTTCGAAGAAAACAGATAGCTCAGTTTTCACACCCATATTTCAGATAGCTCATTTGCTAATGTACGACAACATCTTCACAAGTTCTTCTCAAGAATGACTCGTAAAGAGAGTCACCTTGAATTGAATTAGTAAACATCGTTTAATCGTTTATCTTTTGAGCTTTTCGATCAAGTACAAAGAATCGTTTGTTTGCAATCCAATAGCCGCTATGGGTTCTTCTCAAGCTGTCGATCAAGTCAGATTGGCTGTGGAAAAGTGCATGGACGACAAACAGAAGGACAAAGAGGACAAGGACAAACAGAAGGTCCTCGACTACAGGGAAAGACGGAAAGTCCAAGAGGAGGAGGATAGAAAGCGTGCTGCGGAATCTTTCCTGCTGGCCCAGAAGTTAGGAGTCGTGACTCTCAAGGACACTGATCCTCCCACTTTCTCAGTCTCCTTAGCCTCCCACTACGACAGCAATTTCCCCAACCGTCCCTATGCGTATTCTCGCTTCAACCATCCCTAGAAAAACTCCAGCAACTTGTTTCTTGAGAAAGTTGACCAATGTTGCTATGGGGTTCTCTTTTTGCCAGCTCCTGATCCAATATCCGGATTGTCGTAAGCAGAAACGTTTATGTTGTTAGGCGATCAACATTCTTACATTCACATACTCCTTTGTTATTGTTGGCTTGAGACCTGTTTTCGGAATTTTGAAGAAAAGAGATAGCTCAGTTACACCCATATTTCAGATAGCTCATTTTCTAATGTAAAACATCTTCACAAGTTCTTCTCAAGAATAAGCCATGTACTTTTAATCTTCTTAAGAGTTCTTTGTTTCTTTGTCATTCGATTCTAATATGTACATCACACAAATGCACAAGATTGTTGTTGATTCCAACTTTGCAAATTCGAAGGATGCTTTTGTAAAGTTAGGCTCAAGTTTTTCGATAAGGCTAAACATCTTCATAGTTCTCAAATGCTTGTTTTGTTTTCTTGTTTCCATTAATGTTTTTTTGATTCAGTTAGTTTCAAGCAACACTGAAGGAAGTAGCAGCATTCTCGACAAACTTCCTGGCTCCTTTGAACCACCTCTTGTCTCCTGCCTGTGCTTTGCACCATTCACAGTGGCTGTGATCAGCTGGTGCTTCCCACCTTCATATCTCCATCTGCTTTGCTGTTCTTGTCAAAACCGACAAGTAATAGTACTGTTTCCCACCGATCTTTTGTGCGGATGATTATAGTTGAGATAAGATATTTTTATTATTGTTTTGGATAACCTTTCCCTAAACGGGATGCGAGCTTAAGTACACAGTCTTAGGCAACAAACGACATTGTAAAGTACTTAAAACGACAATAGAGAACTGAGCATTATTCAATCTCACTAATGGGTCCTCTCAGCTAAGATTCTCTTGTTTTTTTACGGCCAAAAAACCGAAACCACCCTTTAACCTTATCTTTAACCTTATCTACCGCATTTTGCAATATTGATCCTTCCGAACTTCCTCCCTGACGACTTGGTGATCCCTGACGACTTGGTGATCGTGGAAGGCTGACCTGCAGAGAAAACGAAAACATTTATCATTCAGCTGTGGCGATTGGATTTTTGTTGTTGTTGTAAGAACAAAGCTGAAACCTGAGAAAGAAACTCATCTGGAGAACCGTAATCAGTGATAGATTTCTTGTCTGTTGGAGTGACCATAACAGAGACATTGCTGGTGGCGTCGAAGTTGTCTTCGAACCCGAAGACTTGTCCTGCATACTCAGTTTCTTTGCTTGGGTCCCACTTTGATGAGATCTCGATTTTGCATCCTTCTCCTCTGTAAGGCATGAAGTCTGTGTTCGTCCTTGGCTTACCAAATACATTTGCTGCAAACATGTAATCAAGAATTGTTTCAAGATTCTCATTGGTATGATCGAGATGTGTAGAGAGATAGAAGAGTGTTTTTTTCTAAGGTTGCGATCGTACCGGCTTCACTATAGGCTGCATCAGCAGGAGAGACTTTGGATCCGAAGGCAGCAGCACCGACGAGGGAGGTGAGGGCAAGACGGCGAGACATGGCAGAGTTAACGTCTTCACGTGACTGTTGTTGAGCTCTGCATACTAAATGGCGAAGCGACGAGGAGGAAGATGATCGTGCGGCGGAGGAGGAGGCAAGTGCACTCTGGAGCAAGAAGCACGCGCTGTTGGCCATTCTCTTTCTTTCTTGTTTTCAACCTGAAGAAAAGTCGAAACCAAAGTATTTTAAAGTAACAAGTTGATGTGAAAGATTGTTGTTCATTGGATTGTTGGATTTTGGGGCATCTTCTGATTTGAATATTGCGAATTGCGATAAGGTTGTATAGGTGCTCCATCGTGCCACGTTGGCAGTGACGAAAATTTATACACTATTTATGATCTCAATCGAGGTTAAATGAAACTGCTAGAAGAGTCTTTATGAGTAACAACAACAATACTCTAGAAACTGTCAGAACATGAAGCCGGTTAAAAGTGCGGTTCATGGTCAAATTAATAAAAACCCTTGGCCCAAAAGAACCGAACCACCAACCGGAGAGGAACTATCCAAACGACCAAATGAATCACTTTCTCAGCTTGATGGGAGTGGGACCCAAACTCTTCCTCTTCAAGCATTTCCCTTCTGATCTGGTTTGTCTTCACGTTGTCTTTTATATGGAGATCTATCTCTGGAACATGCATGCATTGTTGGCTGATTTGGGTTTTCTTTGCTTATTTTTTTTCTTCATTAAGTCATGCTGTTGATACCTATTTGCGTGACTAGAAGAAGGTTAACGATAGGCTTTGATATTGGTTTGTCCATCCCCTGTTTTTGTTTGATCGAACAAAATGACCCCATTTTCCACACGAGTGGCACCTCGGCGGAAGCCATGGATACTTAAATTCTACCACTGCATCCACTCCCTGTTCTGACTTGAAATGGAAGAAATCTGGATGCAGTCTCTTTGGTTCCCCAACTGCGCTAGCTATAAAGCTAAGACCTGGTTCGGAAAACAACTTGTGTGGTACGTTTTTGAGAACAACCCACATCGGTATTGACTCCATCTCTGGCTGAGCCTCTTCCACCACTCGGAGACCAAAATTTGAATATCGGCAATATTCCACATCCCTCTCCGTAGAATTCGAGCACGAACCGAGCTGTCTCTGATTCTGAATTTGATCGTTGTCTCCTTTACCGGGAACGCATCTATCCGAATAGATTTGTCCCCCAAAGTCCAAATCTTATTAACTATCACATGAACCTTTGCTACGTGCGGAGCAGCATCAAGAAATTTTCCTGTGAGAAAATCTTCCCAAAGCGGAACCGAATCTTTGACTACTTCCTTGTTATGAAAATCTTTAACTATCACTCTTTTAACCTCCACCGTGGAAGCCCCATCAAGCATGTTTCGAGAGTGATGGTTTGCTCTGAACCACGATTTCTTTCGTGCTTGCTCCGGTGCCAGAGCTGATGAACTCTGTGAATCTACTACCTTCTCCACTAACGGAGGCGGAGATGTGGCGGCCATAGCCACCAGGCTTCTTTCGTGAGGTGCACGAAGAAACCCTAAATCGCCTTTGGAATCGCCCTTGCCACGTCAGCAGAAAAAAATGTCTTTTCTTGACAGATACTTTTCGTGACTTTGTGCGTTTCGTGACTTTCGTGAGGTACACTGACTGATTCGTTTTGGTCCCTGCGATTTTCCAGGTCTTAACACATCGGGTCTAGACAAGTTTCTCAAGTCGATTGGGAGAGATCCCGTATATGTCAACCTCGAGGCAAATGTTCTTGAACCTTTAACTTGAGACCTCTTTGGCTTTTTCTTGAAGATTGACGGTTTTGCTGTTGTTACAGGCTACTCCGACGGTTGGTAAAGACCAGCCTCCAGATCTAGCTGCTTATGTTCCGTCTGGTTCATATACCGTTGCCGAGCTTCCTAACAAAACACCTTCTGAGCAAGCTCCTGCTCCAAAGAACAAGTCAGTAGAGACTAAGCCTGTTGCTTCAGGTATATGGTTTTAAACCGTTTCCTCCAGTTTCACAATCTTGAGAAGGGTTGCTTTATGTATGATACTCTGTTTTTTCTCCACCGTTTGCAGCGAAACCTAGCAAGGCGGCGGATAATGTGAAGAGTGTCGCGGTAAAACCACCAGTATCATAGTATACAAGAACCCTGAGAAATTCGTGGAGGAGATTTTCGACAAAACATCGGCTCTATTGCTGTCCGAGGTAATGAAAATGATAACAAAATCTCAAAATCAAAATAGTTTTGGTGTAGATTCTTAAAAGCTTGTTACATAACAGTCGAAGGGAGAGAGTGTGGAAGCTTTAACAGAAACACTTAGAAAACGTCTTTGCCTCAGAGTTTACCTTCCTCGCTGTGAGTAAACATTACTTTGTGTACATATACTTGGTTTATGTCGTTTTAGAGTAAACCGTTTGTACTAATGTTGGTTTTGTTTGTGTGAAAAATTGCAGACAATGTACAAAGAACACAGCGTATGCGGAGGGTTTTCATGCGGGTAAACAGTCCCTAATTTTGAAACTGCAACAAGAATAATAATGGCACTTCGTTTTTTCTATGTTAAACCCGGTATTGTTTAACCGGTTATCTATTTCATTTCTGTATTGCGTTGGTACAATTTGGTATTGGTGAGATACTCATTTAAAATATAAAATTCTTCTATCATTTGCATTGCTCTTTCATCTTGTTTTTTTTGTTATTGTACACACTAATGATTAATCTACCAATAGATCTTGTGCTCTCGGAATCAAAATCTACTAAAAGATAGACATTTTAAAAGAAGAACAAATGTTGCTAGTTACTACTATCTAAATCATTTGAACAACAATAAATTCAGATACATGAGTAGAGAAAGTGCATATAAGGAGAAGACAGAATGAGAGCCGGAGTGTTTTTCACTTATTCTGCAGAACCTGCATGACAGAAGTCACGGTCTGGATAATAGTCAGCAGCAATAGCAACGTAGCAGCTACTGTGGCTGTCCCTCTCCACGGGTTGTTGAAATAGACGCTCTTGAGGACAGCTAGTGACTTATTCCATGAGTTATTGTAGTAGCTAGTGACGTCATCTGCGATATCAGAATAGTAAGAGCCAAAGTCGGTGACTCCCAAACCGAGCCTGTTCACCATCGTAGCCACCGAATCATTGTTTCCAAGACAATTATTTATTATCCCTATACCATCATGAATCAGTCAGTACACACATACACACACACATTACACACACATATATACACGATCAAAAGGTTACCTTTCTCCGCGAGCAAGGCCACATCTTTTTCGGAGTCGATGAGGTAATCCAAGAACAAGATGAAGTTGCAGACGTGGGCACTAGAAGCATAATGGCATTGCTCAAGGGCCATCATGTTTCTAAATTGCATCTCTGAATGGTCATCAACCGCTAAACAAGGTATGTTCAAACAACCATCCTTAAATTCCACATCCATGGAGAGAGCTTTATCTACGGGCGCACTGAATGTCACTCCCCCACTATGCAGCTTATCGGCGTGATACATTTCGGCCTTGCAAAGGAATAGGCCAGTATACTTCCCCGGGAGTGTCTCCACGCGGACACACCTTAACAGATCAGTGAAGTGTCTGAACTTTGAGCCGTCTCCGATCATGTTTTCACTATAATAAAAAAAGTCGATGACTAGTTTGCGGAAGGTTGTGTCGCCTTGATGTAAGAGTGTATGGATTATTGGCTCAAAGAGTTTATCGAGTAGGAAGTAAGGAAGCTGGTTCTCGAGCAACATGAGATCTCTCTTGACCGCTTCTCCTTGACAAGGCTCATCCATGAGAGGGTCTCCTGTTTTCTCACGTAGGTCCGCTTTTTTATTTTCGTAATTCCTCAAAATGAACTCTAGTATGAAAACAGAGTCGTGCAGGATCATCTCCACGAACTCTGGAGATTCTATCCAGGCGGTTGATTCCGAGTAGCTTTCTCTGATCCTGTCTTCGTCTTCTTCGATGGCTCTTCTGAATCCGTCAATGCTGTTTTCCCCTTGGACCCTTTTCTCGAATTCCGCTAGGTAGATCTTCTTGTGCCTCTCCATGTTTAAGTAGTCCATTGACTTTGTGTCTGTCATGTCTCCACGAGACTTGAGAGCTTTAGACTTCAAAGAATGGTGAAGAGGGCCAATAAGAACAGTCTGAGGCGTGTATGCTTCTGGATTTACTTGACGCATACAGTTTGGGACTCTGTAGATACAACACAAATCGGGTTTTTTAGGAAACCGCCACATTCCTGGAGCTGGTTTGTTCAAATCGGGTTTGTTTCCCGATTCAAGATCCAGCCTTTGCTCCATTGTGTCCGGATTGGAAGTGTAGTACAGGCGAAGGAGTAAGAAAAAAAAGGCTCAAGTTTTTAATATGGGAAACTTGTCAAATGGGTAGTTTTTATGTCTCAAGTTTTATTTAGCATAGGTGGAACACTGTTTGAGCCTTAATTCACACACTCTTCTTTTTTTTAATTTAATTACGATTATACCATTATATATATATATTTTTCTTTTCTTATGCAAATTATTTCTCTTTTCTCTCTTTTTTCTCTCTAAATCGTTTTAGCTAATACGTGTGATAAAAAAAATTCTCACCTTTTCTTTTATAAGAATTCTAGAATCCGCCACGAAGTTCCGTGTGTTTATGCTCGGCATAAAGAAATCGAAGCTTATCTAGGGGAGAGAGAGAAAGAGGGAGAGAGACAGGGAAAGAGAGAGACAAGTTTTTTACAGATGTGTCAAAATGTGGACCTTACAAATAAATTTAAAACACGTATACCATAGTAGTGTATATTAAAAATTATCCGTTTTTAAAAAATTGAATTTCAGTATATATAGAACCAGGCCCGGCTCAGTTTTTTTTTAAGCCTTAGGCAAAAAAATATTTTGGACTCTTTCATATACAAATTTTAAGAATATAAAAAATTGGACATTTTTCTCTTAAAAAAATTTGAAAATTTAAGATGGACACATGGCCCAGGCACCAGTGGCATACCCCTAGAGCCGGGCCTGTATAGAACAATATTCAAATTTTTCTAATATATATTATCATACAATTTTGATTTAACAATAATATATTTGAATTGTAAATTGAAAGGAGAAAGAAAATTGGAAAAAGTAAGATAAAAAAATATATTATTTTTTATTTATTTTTATTTTGTCCTTTTATGATTGTTTTTCTGTTTCTCACACTTCCAGCTCATTTTATGTATTGACACATCGTACATAAGAAAGAGAAACTTTATTTGAATTGATTTTTCGTTGTGGTTCCCTTTACACGTGGTACACGTCTCACACTCCCTCCTATCTCTCTCTTTACTGACACACTGGGTTGGATCCGGAGTAAAATTTTTATAGATTATATAATTAAATAATATTTGAAATTATTTAAAAAAATTAATTTAATAATTTTTTTATAATAATAATATTTATGAATAATAATAAAAAGATTATTAGTAATACAACTATAATTAAATAATTATATTAAATAAAAATAAATTTGAAAATTTCGAAACTTAATAAATCATTATATTTTGACATCATTTTCTTTGTTTTATAATAATTACATACATCTTAATTTTTAAGGTGAGATTTTGAAAAAATACTAATATTTTATCATCATTAGAGTATCTGATATTTCTATCACTCCGCACAGAGTGTAAGGTGTTTGTATATGTAAAAATTATTTATATATATTATAAAATTATATTAAAAATTATATTAAAGCAAAATTACTTATATTTTAGAATATTTATTAAATTAATCTTCATACTCTTATGATTTCTTATTAATGTGGTTTTTTTTATAATAGATTCATGAACCAGCATACTTCTTCGTTTTCAATTTGAGATTCTCACGATATTTATAATATTTTGTATTTATTAAATTTTAAATGTTTGATCAAATAAAAATTAATTAAATATTTAGAAATTTGGATCAGTTATATAATATAATATTTTAATTTTTAAAATTTTTATATTTATACCTTTTGATAAAAATATTTATAATATTATAATTTTTTATTCAAATTAAACTATTTCAAATATTTTAATATAATATTTTTAACTTTTTGACATCAA